>ML260774.1:0-52262 GCA_005239495.1 Nicotiana undulata | reverse complement strand
GTTTCTTCCTCATTTTCAAATTCCTAACTCCATTGAAAGACCTTAGAGCTTGGGGAAGAGCTGTCCAAAGATAGTATCATCCAAGGTAAGTAAATTTCTTCTCTAAGTTGTCAAGTATACATGGAATTCAACTAATTTTTGTTCTTAAAAATATCAAAAACCAAGGAAATTGGGTAGAAATTCTAGGGCTTTGATAATTAAGTGAATTATCCCTTTTTAGCCATAAATTCCTAAATAAATTATGTAATTACGATCCTTAGGCTCCGGGTAATTCATTCCTTCGAGAATTTTCAAAATCCGAACGTGTGGGCCCGGGGTAGAAATTCCTAAAAATGTCAAGAATGTTTAAATTTTGGAATTCCTTGTTAATTCTTCATCTTGGAGCCTAATTGAGTCCATTATATTATGTTTGGCTAGTTGTGAGCCGCCGAGGGTAGTTTCGGAGCTTTAGGCACATTCTTGATCCGTTCTTTGGTCTGAGGAGTGCTACGTCGAGGTGAGTCTCCTTTCTAACCTCGTAAGAGGGAAATTGTCCCTCTAGGTAACCTTGATTTCTATGTGATCTTATTTCGGGGCTACGTTCGCACCGAGTGACGAGAGTCCGTACGTAGTGGCTATTACTGATTCGTCCAGGTAGTTAGGATACAACATGTTCATTGTTTTCCCTATTGTAACTTAAATTTGATCTGTGTACTTGTGTGATTGGTATTGTTGCCTCTAAACGCTGTGATACTTGGTTTGATTAAATTGTGATAAGTGAATCACGGGATAGGATCGGGCCGTACGCCACGGCAGAGTGATGAGTGATTATATCATGGGATCGGGCCGTACGCCCTCGGCAGTGTGATGAGAGATTATATGATGGGATCGGGCCGTACGCCACGGCAGAGTGATGAGAGAGTATATTATGGGATCGGGCCATACGCCACGGCGAAGACTACAGGGTGGGATCGATCCGTACGCCACGGCGAAGATTTACAGTATGGGATCGGGCCGTACGCCACGGCGGAGCGATTAGAGTGAGTACCATATGGGAGCGGGCCGTACGGCACGGCGAGTACCAAACTTGTTTGATTTGGGATTGTTATTTGATGCCTGATATTGATCTACTTGATTATCTGTCTTACTTGCCTACAGTTTTCCTTACATCCTGCTTATTTTATTACTGTTGGACCTTAGTGAGTATCGAGTCGACCTCTCGTCATTACCTCTTCGATATTGGACGGGATACTCACTGGGTACATATTTATGTATGTACTCATGCTGCACTTTCCTTTCTTTCTGCACTTGATGGTGCAGGCCCGGAGGCTGGTCCATCTGATTTTCAGTCTGGTGCTAGATACTCTCTGCGCGGTGATACTTCACGGTGAGTTGTCCTTCCTTGCGACTTCCAGACAGCACCCTGGGGTTTCTTGGCCATATTTCTCTGTCTATTTATTCAGACTGAGGCTTTGTATATATATTTTGGTTATTGTACATTCCATAGTTGCCCGTGACACTAGTTCCTCGACACACGTAGCGTATATTTTGGGTATTGGGCTGTATAGTTATGTAAATGTTTATTTTGGCCAGGCATTTATTATATTTCACTATCGCATCAGGTTATAATACGTTTAGACTGTTTAAAAGTGGTAATTATTGGCTTGTTTAAGATGAATGGTGAGGTAACACCTAGTGTATTTCATATCGGCTTGCCTAACCCCGCTGTTGGGCGCCATCGCGACCTGGATTAGGATTCGGGTCGTGACATAGAATGTGAATGAAAAGAGGTTTCTTAACACCCTATAGCCTCCTGAAGATAAGTACAGACGTCTCCGTACCGATTCGCAAGACTCTACTAGGTTTGCCCGTGACTCGTGAGACTTACGTGAACCTAGATCTCTAATACCATGTTGTCACGACCCAAAATCCTAACTCATGTCGTGATGGTGCCCAACTGCAGGGTTAGGCAAACCAATCATGCATTTCACTAAGTGCTCCCTTTTCCAGTGAGTATATAACTCAACATCTACCAATTTTTAGCCAGTTTAAAACATGGTAATTAAGATCTTAACTCAGTAGTAAATAGCATAACTGTAAAGGTGTGTAAGCCAGAAGACGGGCATACATATATATGTATATACATCCCCAAAACCCAAAAGATAACCCCTACGTGTGTACTAGGAACTAGAGTCACGAGTGTCACCGAAAACTAACTGAATAATCTAGACACAAAATATATATACAATCCCACTGTTTGAAGTAAATAGACGGGACAATAACAGAAGAAAACTCCAAGGTGCTGTTGTGGATCGTCAGGTAAAGCAGCTCACCGTGAAGTCAGGCTCGCTATAATCAGTACCTAGCTCCGGTCTTATAACCAGATACACCAACCTTAGGACCTGTACAGTCAAGTACAGAAGTGCAGCATGAGTACATAAATAAATATGTACCCAGTGAGTATCCCGTCTAACCTCGAAGAAGTAGTGACGAGAGGTCGACTTGACACTCACTAAGGTCCAATAATATAACATGTGACAGGATATAACGAAATACAGTGGGAAGGTAAGACAGTAAGCAACAAGTGCATATCAAATACAGTAATCCAGGTAATAACTGAAAATGAACAACAATGTACTTTGTCCTCCTCCTTCCAAATATCTGACTAACCAATTATAATTGAAACAGAACCAAATGATCATGCGCACACAAGGACAAGACAACCGACCGGAGTCGTAAGGTAGTATATATTCACCAAATGGTCGTAAAGCTCCACACGATCGCGAATCATACCTGCGACTCGTGTGCTGACTCGATTATACTGATTTAACATAAAGCTCCCCACAATCGCGAATCATACTTGCGACTCGTGTGCTGACTCGATTATAAAGCTCTTCACGGTCGCGAATCATACATGCGACTCGTGTGCTGACTCTTATACGTACGTATATATATATATATATATATGCCAAAACAACAGTGCACCCTGTAGGACTATGACGATATCATGGATAAATCAACTGGGGGTTTAAATTGTAACGTTCCACATTTTCATATCATTTCATAAGTAATGTGAAACTCACAATACATCTAAAAGTACAAATAGGGCACACAGAGTCATGCTTGTGAATCCTAAAACTACCCGACATAGCATAATAGTCTCCACGTATGGACTCTCGTTATTTGGTACGTACGTAGCCCCCACAACAAGTATACACAGCAAATAGAATACCTATAGGGACAATTCCCTCTTACAAGGTTGGAAAGGAGACTCACCTCGTGTCGAAAAATACCCCTCGGATCAAGGATGCGCCCGAAACTCCGAACTCTACCCTCGAGGACTTGCAACTAGCCAAATATAGTACAACTACATCATATCAAGCTCAAAGATGGGAAATTATCCTAGTTATTCAAAAATTCCAACATTCTTGAAGAATTCCCAAATTTCAACCCCGAGCCCGCACGCTCGAATTCCGAAAATTCCTGAAGGAATCACTCACCCATAGCCTAATGATTATAATTATGTGATTTCTACTTGAATTCATGACGTTAAGCGGACAATTCGCTAATTTCTCAAGAGCCCTAAATTTACTACCCCAATTCATGATTTTTGATAATTTAGTAGTTAACTTAAGTTTAATTCCATGTATAAAACTAGTAATATGGAGGAATTAACTTACCTCTACAGTAGTTAGGTCGTGGGATGTGCTCTCCAAGCTCCAAGGTCTCTAATGGAGGTTTTTGATATGAAAAAGATGAAGAAAACCCGAGTTTGAAGATTATATACTGCCTGCCTACAAGGATTCCGCACCTGCGGCTCGAGGACCGCACCTGCGGTCTCACACCGGCGAGCTAGGGCTCGCACCTGCGGAACTGGGCAAGAGGGGCTGGTGTCGCACCTGCGGAGGGAGGACCGCACCAGCAGTTCCACTCCCGCGGACTTCTGTCCGCACCTGCGAGAAGAGGGGGGCCCCAGGGGTTTCGCACCTGCGAGGCTGGGACCGCAGGGGCGGTCCCGCACCTGCGACTAGGCAACCGCACCTACGGTCACAGCAGCAACAGCTGCCCAGCAGTTGTTTTGGCTGGTTTTTGGCCTCGTGTGGTGTCCGGGAGGCACCTGGGCCCTCCCGAGCCCCCGTTCAAATATACCAACAAGTCCTAAATCATAATACGGACTCGCGCGAGCCTTCGGAAGGCTCAAAACAATGCTAAAACTCATAATCACACCCCCAAAACCCCTGAATTCACAACTTAAGAACTTCAAGTTCTTGATTTCTATAACGATGCGCCGAACCGACCTATACTACTCGGATAGACTTCAAACTTTGCAGGCAAGTCATAAATGACACAACCGATCTATTTCTGGTCTCGAAATTCCGTTCGGACCTCGATAGCATAAAATTACGTTCCAAACCAAATTTCAAACTTAAGGAAATCTTGATTTCCACATTGGGCGCTGAAATGCTCCTGGATCATCCAAAAACCGTTCCGAACATACGCTCAAGTCCGAAATCATCATACGAAGCTACTGGAGCTGTCGGAACTCGATTCCGAGGTCGTTTGCTGAAAATGTTGACCGAAGTCAAATTTGGTCAATTAGGCCAACCTTAAGGAACCAAGTGTTCCTATAGCACTCTAAACACTCCCAAATCCCGAACCACCCGTCCCCACAAGTCATAAATCATGAAAAGCCGCTATGGAAAGTTTCATTTAGGGGAACAGAGTCTTAATATGCAAAACGACCGGTCGGGTCCGTTCGGACCTTGATAGCATAAAATTACGTTCCAAACCAAATTTCAAACTTAAGTAAATCCTGATTTCCACATTGGGCGCCGAAATGCTCCTGGGTCATCGAAAAACCGTTCCGAACATACGCTCAAGTCCGAAATCTTCATACGAAGCTACTGGAGCTGTCGGAACTCGATTCCGAGGTCGTTTGCTGAAAACTTTGACCGAAGTCAAATTTGGCCAATTAGGCCAACCTTAAGGAACCAAGTGTTCCTATAGCACTCTAAACACTCCCAAATCCCGAACCACCCGTCCCCACAAGTCATAAATCATGAAAAGCCGCTATGGAAAATTTCATTTAGGGGAACAGAGTCTTAATATGCAAAACGACTGGTCGGGTCATTACAAATACAATATAATCTATTCAATACGTTTCATAAACATTCAGACAAGGTGTAACTGGGTTGGCCATTATTTACCATGGAAGGTATAGTTTAGTCACATTTTAATTGTAATGGCAAAGTAGCAATTAGTCAGATCAAATTAATATTTCCCCCCAACTAAAACACAAAATACAATTCCAACAATCGATAGTATTTCAAAGCTTTGGCAAGTATAATCCCACTGAAATATACTTAAGTTCTAACCAGGAATAATTCTTGGTGTTTGAACCTTAAGTCCTTAACTAGTTCAAACTCCAGTGACACTAATAGCAAAGTTATTACAGAGGATAACATTACAATTCAAACTTCATAAATTATTTCTTGAGTTTGAATGTGAAGTTAACTCCACGAAAGTTTCATGGAACTTGAACCTTCATTATTTTGAACTCCAGGAATCATTCCTGTGAGTTTTACTCAATGTGAAACTCAAAACAGGAGAATTTTGAACATTAGGAGTTTTCATCACACCACCAAGTTTTTTGTCTTGGGTTCGCCTTTAGCAAGTAGTATTCAATCATTAATCTAAGGGGTCGTTTGGTAGCGTACATGAGAATAATTCTGAATAAAGTGTATTAGTAATGCTGATATTAGTTATGCTGATACATTTCTTATTCATTATTTGGTTGGATGTATTCAAGCATAGTACAATTTCTAAAAGAATTATTTGTTTACAAAAATACCCTCATAACCAATCCATCACTTTATCTTCTTAGAAAAAATATTTGTTGAGGAATATCTTTATATGAAAAAGATTTAGAAAAATTATTTGATTTGTCTACCTATATTGTAGTATAAAACTGAATATTTTTTTATAGACTAAAAAATGCTAAGTATATATTTATTTACTAGGGATATATATTTATTTCCCATTGTTGCTGGTTCGTCCTTTCTAATAACAAAGAAAAAGTAACTGAAGTTTAGCTTTTAAAAGTTCCGGACTACATCACATGATGCTGAAGTTTTACCTTCAAAAGTCCTAAACTCTAGTACCTGGTGTGGAGTTTCACCTTTAAAAATTCTGAACTCTAGCATACGGTGCTGGAGTTTCACATGTAGTTGATTTTTGAACTTCAGCGTAGTATTGTTTAACCAAAAAAAATAAGACTTTTTGTCAAAGCCTATTTTAAGAATAATCTGGGTTACTAATAACCTAGAATTTTCGTACTTTCTTAATTATATGAAAGGAAATAAATGTAACAAGAATATTGAAATAATAGATTGAAAGAAAAAGTAAATTGTTGTATTCCAATATCAATCAGAACGTGTCTTTACATGTGAAATTCTCGTCCCTTATATAGAGGTTTACAAATATAACGTTTCCTTCCTTTATTTGCCGATCATTATGAGAATTAATGACATTAGTGATCCGTTATAATTGGCAATCGTAATTGTTCATGAAGATTCTTTAACGCTTCAGATTCTCCTTCCTCATTAATTGGAGGTTCGTGAATCTTCCTTTTTTATTGTCTTGATCCATTCCGCGTGTGTCACTTCATTGAGCAATTTAGGATCGAGCACATGCATCCTTTTATCTCGTGAGTGATTTGCTCGTACCTCTTATGACTCGTACATCTTTTAACTATAACACTCTAGTTGTCATTTCTTAGCGATCCACGTATTATGCTCTGTCAGCCACATATAATTTCACATGTACTATATATTTTTTTATCAATACATATAGTCCACCCACTTGCCGAATATTCTGCAATTGAATATTTGGGAAGTGGTACGTATTTTGTCATGACCAAAATTCTCAACCTCAGGGATCATGATGACGCATAACACCACACTTACTAGGCAAGCCAATGTTAGAACTCGTTTAGCCATTTTGCTTGAATATTTACTTAAACACAATAAAACGATCTAAAATAAACTAATTCTGATAATTACCATAATTAACATCATGAATAAAATAATAAACGAATAAATAAACCGAGCCACGCCCTAAATATATAACTCTAGGACTTCCCCAAGGTCTGGTGTCACAATCCACAAACTTCTAAGAATACTACAAATAATGGGCTGAAAGAAATAATGTATCTGTTTTGAGCAAAATAAAACAATATCTATAAAACTAAGAGAAGACTCCAGAAAATTCTGCGGGCACCGGAAGATCTACCTCGTGTCTCCGAATGATGAATGTGGGCTACTAAAAATCTCATAACGCTGGCCGGTACCTGGATCTGCACAAAAGAGTGTAGAGTGTAGTATCAGTACAACCGACCCATGTACTGAGTAAGTGCCGAGCCTAACGTCGACGAAATAGTGACGAGGCTACGGCGGGGCAATTATAACATAAACTGTAACTATATATATATATATATAACAAAGCAAGAAAGAAATTCTAAACTAAACAAAAATAATAAACTATAATAATAAAATAACTCAGCTGCCTTTACAAGGTCTCCACTATAACCAAATTCTCACATAGTTAACCAATTTCCAAAGTTCTCTTTTTTTGAAATATAGATTTCACCACCTCTATCTACCCAACTAGTACTATTTGATCTAAAAAAATCCAACCTGGAAACTTTCTCTCCCCCAGAAAAATCGTATGTGTAAAATTATGAAAAATAATAAAGTAAGACAGTAGCTTTTCCAATTCTTTGTATTCAAAATCAGTAAAATATAAGTGTCCTCCCTTATTGCTCTTTTTTTGCGGCGTGCAACCCGCTCCCACTTGTCCACCCTTATCTCTCCTCCCTATATATATACTAGATGAGGAAAGGCCCGAATACGGGCCCAACATTACAATTTTTATTAAAATTATTATTTGTGGTATTTAGTTAATTGACTTTTGAGGTTTAACAAGCTATATTTTTTCAATTTACTTTTGAATATAGAAATATTTAGATTGAAATCGCCTTCAAATAGTATGGATAGATGAAAATTATTTAATTTTTATTTTCAAATTGCTTTAAGATTATGGGTAAATATGAAAATCTTGTAAATATTGACACTTCTTGTGTTGCTGTATTATATAAAAATTAATTTTAATTTCTATATGGAAACTTTTATTTGAATAAAAAAATTAATAATTTTTTTAATGAGAGAACGATTGGAAATCAGCACTTGCACTGCACAAACAGTCTAATCAACACATGCGTAGTGCATTTAAAGTAAAGTTGTGGCTAGAAGAATGTGGGGTCCACATGTATTTTGCATTTAAGAAATACAAACATGGATTTTTTATGAAATGACATATATGCCCTTGGTCAACCATCTTTCGCTAGTTAACTTTTGATTTAACAAGCTATATTGTTTAAAATTACTTTTCAATATGAAAATATTTACTTTAAAATCGCCTTCAAATAGTATGGATAGATGAAAATTATTTAATTTTTATTTTCAAATTGCATTAAGATAGTATGGGTAAATATGAAAATCTTTCAAAAATATCGATACTTCTTTTATTGCTATATTATTTAAAAATTAATTTTAATTTCTCTATGAAAAATTCTATTTGAAATTTTTTTTTTGATAATTTACCAAAATGAGAAAAAGATTGGAAATGAGCACTTGCACTGCACAGATAGTCTAATCAACACATGCATAGTGTATTTAAAGGAGCGTTGTGGTTAGAGGAATGTGGGGTCCACGTGTATTTTGCATTTAAGAAATACAAACATGGAGTTTTTATGAAATGACATATATGCCCTTGGTCAATCATATTTTCTTTTTTATATAATAGAAATTTAAAGGAGAGTTGTGGTTAGAGGAATGCGGGGTCCACGTGTATATTGCATTTAAGAGATACTGTGATGACCCAAAAGGTCATCCTAAGTACATCTAGCTAAATCTGTGTTCCGAGGCCCTGAAAGCCTCCATTAGTCTCACATCGATGTGCGTGCGCAGCACGGGCGTGTAGCCGGGAAGATTTTTGTGAAAAACTTGATGAAAAGTTTATTTTTAATAAATTAACTGAATAAGGTTGACTTTGATCAAAAATTTTGGTAAACGGACTCGGACCCGTGATTTGATAGTCCCGGAGGGTCCGTAGAAAAATATGGGACTTGGGCGTATGCTCGGAATCAAATTTCCGAGGTCCCAAGCCCGAGAAATAAATTTTTAAAGAAAATTATTTTCTGAAAATAATAAAGGTTTTTGAAAATGAATTTTGATGTGAAAACTGTGTTACCGGGCCCGTATTATAGTTCCGGAGCCCGGAACAGGTTTAATATATGTTATGTGAGTTATCTGTGAAATTTGGTGTAAAACGGACTTGAAATGACGTGATTCGGACTAAAATTGGAATAATTAAGCTTTATGAAGTTTTAAGAAATTTATATGAGTTTTGAGGTTTAATTCATTGATTTTGATGATATTTTGGTGATTTAAATGCTTGAATAAGACGGTGGATGATTTGGGAGTTGTGTGTGTGTTTGGTTTTGAGCCCCGAGGGCTCGAGTGAGTTTCGGGTAGCTAACGGGGTGTGTAAAGCGTTAAAATCTGGTGTTGCTTCAGTTTTCTGGTGTCTGAGAATTCCTTCTATGCGATCGCATGGGCTATGTGGCGATCGCATAAAGTAGTTGAGAGGGGGTGGTCTGAGACTCTATGCGCATTGAGTGTAGGTGGTCTGGGGTGGGGGCTGGGTAAATACCTTCCGCGATCGCACCATTCTCCTCCGTGATCGCATAGACTCAGCCAGGAGACTTCTGCTATCGCAACTTCACTTCCGCGATCGCGATGAGTTAGGACCAGACTCTCCGCGATCGCAGCCCCTTTCCTGCGATCGCGATGAACAAAATCGCCCAGTTAATGCCTAAATTCAAAAACAGAATGTTATTTCGGGATTTCCACTTCTTCATCAATTCCTTCTTCTCCAAGACCCCATTGGCGACCCCTAAGCTAAATTCCCTCCATAACCACTTGGGTAAGTGATCTTAGCTCCTAATTCTTCTATTTTCCTTCATCAAACACTAGAATCTAGGCCTAAATTCCTAAAATCAAGGTAGAAATTAGGGGTTTTGGGTAGAGTTAGGTTTTTGGAAATTTTGGGTAATTCAACCTCAATTTGGGGTCGGATTTTAAAACAAATTATATATTCTAACTCGTTGGGGTATGGGTGATCAGGTTTTGGTTCGAGCCTAGAGTTTGGACCAAGCGGGCCCGGGGTCGAATTTTGATATTTTTGGAAGAATGCTAGGAAATGAGAAACTAGGCTATGGGATTGATTTATTGGGTCATTATTGATGTACTTGAGTTAATTATGTCTAGATAATATCGCTCCGGAGTTGAAATCCAAGGGAAAGGCGGTGTTAGAGGGTTAATTGCTATATTTTGGACCTGAGGTAAGTGTCTTGCCTAACTTTGGTGAGGGAATAGGTATTGTATGATATGTGTTAAGTGTTTATCATGTTCAATGCATAGGTGAGGTGACGAGTACCTATGCATTGTGTGTCAAGCATGCCCGTGAGTCTATTTTTGATAAAAATCCTGTTATTTCTTCCATGTTCTTCATATTACGAAATTATCTCTACTTGGAAGTTATTATTGTTGAGAATACTGGTTGATGAGCTCGTGATATATTAGATTGATTGAGATCCCAGCTGTTAAGGATATATTTGAAATGATTGATTATAGCTGAGACCCTTGTCGGGCAATTGTTGTGATAATGATCGATGTTTTTCCCTTGCCGGGTGATTTTGAACTGTATTTCCACTATGCTGCATTCCTTGCCATTGTTATTTGTCATTGTTTGGTGAGGAAGAGTGTAAAGCACGAAGGGTGATGTCGTGCATTCCTCATATTTGTCTGTTTATCTCTTGCCTTGTTATCCGTGTTATATGTTGTAGAATAGGACAGGTGAACATTGTTGCTAAGTCTAGCCTCGTCACTACTTCGGCCGAGGTTAGGCTCGGCACTTACTCAGTACATGAGGTCGGTTGTACTGATGCTACACTGCACTTCTTAATGTTGTGCAGATCCCGCACCCAGACCCAGTGGACAGCGTTGAGGGAGTCACCTTCAGTCCACCCAGAGCTTCAAGGTATACCCACTGGCGTTCGTGGGCCTTGGCGTCTCTTCTATCCTTGGATCTCATATTGTCTTGCCTTTTCCTCTAGTTTCAAAGACAATTATGTATTTTCTTTCAGACTTTGTATTTAGCTTTCTATAGATAGTTCTTGAGTTGTGACTCCCGGTTTTGGGGCTTACGTGACGTCTTGTATTTATTATCTCACTTAGTATTTGAATTACTTATATATTTCCGGTGTTAAAGATGGTAAAGTGTTTTCGTTATTTCTGTTAAAGATGGTAAAGTGTTTTCGTTATTTCTGTTAAATTTGTGTTGCAATGTTAGTTTAACTGTACACGTTGGCTTGTCTAGCGGGTTCAACGTTAGACGCAGTCACTGCCTGAAGGTGGGATTTCGGGTCGTGACAAGTTGGTATCAGAGCTCTAGGTTGCTTAGGTCTCACAACTCACGAACAAACTTGGTAGAGTCTGAGGGGTCGGTACGGAGACGTCTGTATTTATCCCCCAAAGGCTGCAAAGTTAAGATAACTCCACATTTCTTCATCTCCATCGTGCGAATTTATTCTAGCATTGATGACTGAACTTGTCTACTCTTGTCCTCTCACTAATCTCGACAACACGCGAGGCGTCTACGGAAGAACAAGAGATGAAGCCCCAATGACAGCTACGATCAAGGGAAGAGAAAAAAGCAGAGCGCAGTCTAAAGCTCGAACATCAGCACCTATTGTACAGTCTCAAACGGATCTAGATGCGGAGGTTCTATCTTAGTCAGTATATGTTGGACGAGTTCAGATTCCGGAAGGATTTATAGCCACTCCATGGTTGCAAGATGCATTAGTCCATTTATTGAGGGTGAGCAAGTTACCAAACAAGTTCCACTCCATTTTAGTGGTATATCTTTTGAGGACCCGCATGATTTTCTTGACCGCTTCTAAGAGGTATTGCACACCATGGGAATAAGTGTAAAGCAACGGGGTTGATTTATATGAGCTGAGGAGTTCGCATTGTGGATTATAAGGTATTGTGACCTATGACTTGTGCCACATGGGGAAGTCCATTGTCAAGGAATAGATTGCGGGGCCATGTGTTATATCGATTTAGGCTTGGAATGTATAAGGCCGAGGATTTTGCAAGAGATAAAATTGGGAATTTCGGTACGTTGCCTCCTTAATAACCTTACACCTCAGTACCAAAGGAATTATTCAAACAACTTTAAGTCTACAGAAAGTCTACTTAGCGTGGAAAGCCACGGTTGCGTCAGGTCATACGACGGTATCAAAATATGCCATCAGGTTCGATAAGTTAACCCGTCATTCTCCTACGTTGGTTCGTATAGCCAGAGGGCGAGTCCCCAGAATCATTAAAGAACTCAAGAAAATGATTGTAAATTTTGGACGACCCAGGGCAGGATGATACTTTGTGTCGGCTAGTGGTAGAAATTGCCTTCGACTTGGGAGGGTCATATTTCATCAGAGCACTCAGGCTATGTGCCCCATTGCAGCTACAACTCAACTACATGACCACCTAGTGAAGAAGGAGTCGGAAGGTCGGAAGTAGAGGTTAGATTCTTAGAGGTGGAGACACAGTCTGTTGATATATTTTCTATGGTATGGATGAGGTCGTTGTATTAAACGGTTTCATTAAAAGAACAATCTCTAATTATTATAAAGTGATGATTTTCGAAATTTAATTCGGTCATGCATATCGAATAAAATTCTTCTAATATGCCCCACTCTCGGGTGAGTTGCATAACTCTAAAAATCTACTTATGTGAATAATTGTATTGAGAAAATTCTATAGGGATAACTGTGTTTGCCAGCACGTGTTGAAATTTTGCTTAACGGAAAATATTTGAATGAAAGAAATGGAATGTTTCGATTTGCACGATATGCATATTGCTTGTGATTTAGAATTGAGGACGAGATCCTCGCGTGTCATCATGATTTGTTATATTTGAGCCGGGCAACGAGTCGCGGTGGAAGTTATGTAAAGATGGGATCTTTGTGATGCAAATAATATTAATTAATAAAAATATAAATAAGTAATTAAACTAATTAACTATCTGTGCGTAATTTGCCAAATTCGTGCTATAATTATGGGGCCTTAATCTTCAACGTAGGTGCCCGCCCAGGTGGCATTTGATGAGGCGCATCATTTTGGGTAATTACGAGGTCTTCAAACATCGTATCTCGTTATCAGTATTGTGAAGGAATTGAAGGAGCAGTTGCATGATCTGTTGGATAAAGCTTCATCAGGCCTAGTGATTCTCCTTGGGGTGCTCCAGTGTTGTTCGTGAAGAAGAAAGACGGCTCAACGAGGATGTGTATTGACTACCGGCAGTTGAATAAGGTTACTATCAAGAGCAAGTATTCTTTTCCGAGGATTAATGACTTATTTGATCAGCTTCAGGGTGCCACGATATCCTCTAAGATAGACTTGAGATCTGGTTGCCATCAGCTGAGGATCAAGGCATCTGATGTTCCTAAGACAACTTTTCGCACTCGTTATGGGCATTATGAGTTTTTGGACATGTCGTTTGGGTTGACAAATGCCCCCGCTGCTTTTATGGAGTTGATGAATCGGGTTTTCAGGCCTTATTTGGACTCTTTCGTGATCGTGTTTATTGATGATATCTTGATATATTCTCGTAGTCGAGAGGAGCATGAGCACCATCTTCGGGTTGTTCTCCAGACTCTGAGTGATAGGTAGTTGTACGCCAAGTTTTCTAAGTGCGAGTTCTGGTTGAGTTCTGTGGCATTCTTGGGCCACGTTGTGTCGGCAGAGGGCATTAAGGTGGATCCAAAGAAGGTTTCAGCAGTTAGAGATTGGCCTAGGCTCACTTCAGCCAAAGAGATTCGGAGCTCCTTAGGCCTAGCAGGCTACTATCGCAGGCTCATGGAGGGGTTTTCATATATAGCAGCCCCGATGACCAGGTTGACGCAGAAGGGTGTTCAGTTCAGACCGGTCTGAGGAGTGTGAGGCGAGCTTTCAAAAGCTCAAGACAACATTGACCACAACACCAGTGTTGGTATTGCCCACAGGTTCAGGCTCGTATACCGTGTATTGTGATGCGTCACGGGTTGGGCTCGGTGCGGTATTGATGCAGGATGGAAAGGTCATAGCCTATGCATCTCGTCAGTTGAAGATCCACGAGAAGAATTATCCAATTCACGACTTGGAGCTTGCAGCTATTGTTCATGCCTTGAAGATTTGGAGGCACTATTTGTATGGGGTACCGTGTGAGGTATTCACTGATCACAAGAGCTTGCAGTACTTGTTTAAGCAAAAGGATTTGAACATGAGGCATAGGAGGTGGTTGGAGTTGCTGAAGGATTATGATATTACTATCCTCTATAATTTGGGGAAGGCCAATGTGGTGGTCGATGCTTTGAGCCGGAAGTCAGTCAGCATGGGTAGCCTTGCCTATTTATCAGTTGGAGAGTGACCTTTGGCTTTGGATGTTCAGACGTTAGCCAACCGATTTGTGAGATTGGAGGTTTCTGAGGGTGGCAGTTTTTTGGCCCATACCGTCACCCGTTATTCATTGTATGATCGTATTGCCAGGTAGTATGATGATCGTCACTTATGTGCTCTTAGAGATGCAGTTCGGCACGGACGTACCAAGCAAGTCACAGTTGACGCTGAAATGGTTTTGAGATTACAGGGTAGTATTTGTGTTCCCAATGTGGATGGCATTCGTGAGTTGATATTACAGGAGGCCCAAAGTTCCCGATATTCCATTCATCCGGGCGCCGCAAAGATGTACCAGGACTTGCGGCAGCATTATTGGTGGCGTAGAATGAAGAAGGATATTGTAGCTTATGTAGCTCGGTGTTTGAATTGCCAGCAGGTTAAGTATGAGCACCAGAGACCCGGTGGTTTGATGCAGCAGATTCAGCTTCCCTAGTGGAAGTGGGAGCGTATTACGATGGATTTTGTAGTTGGGCTTCCACGGACTCAGAGGATTGTTGATGCAGTATGAGTTGTTGTGGATAGGCTGACCAAGTCAACACATTTCATTCCTGTGGCGGTTTCATTTTCAGTAGAGAAGTTGGCTCAGATCTATATAACGGAGATTGTCAGATTGCATGGTGTGCCCTTATCCATTATATTAGACCGAGGTACTCAGTTTACCTCGCATTTTTGGAGAGTATTTCAGTGAGAGTTGGGCACTCAGATTTAGTTGAGCACAACATTTCATAGACGGACGGACCGTCCGAGCGTACTATTCGGATTTTGAAGGATATGTTGCGAGCTTGTGTCATTGACTTTGGTGGTTCATGGGATCAGTTCTTGCCTTTAGCAGAGTTTGCCTACAACAACAGATATCAGTTGAGCGTTCAGATGGCTCCGTATGAGGCGTGGTATGGTAGGCGATGTCGGTCTCCAGTCAGATGGTTTGAGCCGGGAGAGGCTAGATTGTTGGGTTCTGAGTTGGTCCAGGATGCCTTGGACAAGGTGAAGATTATTCAGGATAGGCTTCGTACAGCTCAGTCCAGGCAAAGGAGTTATGCGGATCGTAGAGTTCGAGATTTGGCTTTCATGGTAGGAGATCAGGTGTTTCTCCGAGTGTCGCCTATGAAGGGCGTGATGAGGTTCGGAAAGAAGGGCAAGTTGAGCCCTAGGTATATGGTCCATTTGAGATTTTTGACAAGGTAGGAGAGGTGGCCTACAGACTTGCCTTGCCACTGCATTTATCAGCCGTGCATCCAGTGTTTCATGTATCTATGCTCCGGAGGTACATTGCAGATCCTTCTCATGTTCTTGACTTCAGCAGTGTCCAGTTGGACAAGGATTTGACTTATGAGGATGAGTCAGTAGCCATATTAGATAGGCAGGTTCGTCAGTTGAGATCAAAGAGTTATTCTTTGGTTCGTGTTCAGTGGAGAGGTCAGCCTGCCGAGGCAGCTACTTGGGAGTCCGAGTCTGATATGAGGAGCCGTATCCCCATCTTTTCTTAGACTCAGGTACTTTTCTATGTCCGTTCGAGGACGAATGTTTGTTTTAGAGGTGGAGATTGTGATGACCCAAAAGGTCATCCTAAGTACATCTAGCTAAATCTGTGTTCCGAGGCCCCGAAAGCCTATAGTCTCACCTCGATGTGCGTGCGCAGCCGGGCGTGTAGCTGGGAAGCTTTTTTGTGAAAAACTTGATGAAAAGTTTATTTTTAATAAATTAATTGAATAAGGTTGACTTTGGTCAACATTTTGGTAAACGGACCCGGACCCGTGATTTGACGGTCCCGGAGGGTCCGTAGGAAAATATGGGACTTCGGCGTATGCTCGGAATCGAATTTCTGAGGTCCCAAGCCCGAGAAATGAATTTTTAAAGAAAATTGTTTTCTGAAAATAATGAAGGTTTTTGAAAACGAATTTTGATGTGAAAACCGTGTTACCGGGCCCGTATTATGGTTCCGGAGCTTGGAACAGGTTTAATATATGTTATGTGAGTTATTTGTGAAATTTGGTGTAAAACGGGCTTGAAATGACGTGATTCGGATTAAAATTGGAATAATTAAGATTTATGAAGTTTTAAGAAATTTATATGAGTTTTGAGTTTTAATATTTTGATTTTGATGATATTTTGGTGATTTAAATGCTTGAATAAGTTACGTAGGATGATTTGGGAGTTGTGTGTGTGTTTGGTTTTGAGCCTCGAGGGCTCGGGTGAGTTTCGGGTAGCTAACGGGGTGTGAAAAGTGTTAAAAATCTGGTGTTGCTTCAGTTTTCTGGTGTCTGAGAATTCCTTCTATGCGATCGCATGGGCTATGTCGCGATCGCATAGAGTAGTAGAGAGGGGGTGGTCTGAGACTCTATGCGATCGCATAGATGCTTACGCGATCGCATAGAGTGTACGTGGTCTGGGGTGGGGGGCTGGGTAAATACCTTCCGCGATCGCACCATTCTCCTCCGCGATGGCATAGACTCAGCCAGGAGACTTCTCCGATCGCAACTTCACTTCTGCGATCGCGATGAGTTAGGACCAGACCCTCAGCGATCGCTGCCCCTTTCCTGCGATCGCGATGAACAAAATCGCCCAGTTAATTCCTCAAGTCAAAAACAGAATGTTATTTCGGGATTTCAACTTCTTCATCAATTCCTTCTTCTCCAAGACCCCATTGGCGACCCCCAAGCTAAATTCCCTCCATAACCACTTGGGTAAGTGATCTTAGCTCCTAATTCTTCCATTTTCCTTCATCAAACACTAGAATCTAGGCCTAAATTCCTAAAATCAAGGTAGAAATTAGGGGTTTTGGGTAGAGTTAGTTTTTTGGGAATTTTGGGTAATTCAACCTCAATTTGGGGGCAGATTTCAAAACAAATTATATTCTAACTCGTGGGGGTATGGGTGATCGGGTTTTGGTCCGAGCCTCGAGTTTGGACCAAGCGGGCCCGGGGTCGAATTTTGGTATTTTTGGAAGAATGCTAGGAAATGAGAAATTAGGCTATGGGATTGATTTATTGGGTCATTATTGATGTACTTGAGTTAATTATGTCTAGATAATATCGCTCCGGAGTTGAATTCCAAAGGAAAGGCGGTGTTAGAGGGTTGATTGCTATATTTTGGACCCGAGGTAAGTGTCTTGCCTAACTTTGGTGAGGGAATAGGTATTGTATGATATGTGCTAAGTGTTTATCATGTTCAATGCATAGGTGAGGTGACGAGTACCAATGCATTGTGTGTCAAACATGCCCGTGAGTCTATTTTTGATAAAAATCCTGTTATTTCTTCCATGTTCTTCATATTACGAAATTGTCTCTACTTTCAAGTTAATTATTGTTGAGGATACTGGTTGATGAACTCGTGATATATTGGATTGATTGAGATCCTAGCTGTTAAGGATATATTTGAAATGAATGGCTATAGCTGAGATCCTTGCCGGGAAATTGTTGTGGTATTGATCGATGTTTTCCCTTTGCCGGGTGATTTTGAACTGTATTTCTACTATGCTGCATTCCTTACCATTGTTATTTGTCATTATTTGGTGAGGAAGAGTGTAAATCACGAAGGGTGATGTCGTACCATGATATACATTGATTACATCATATATTGCATAGCGAGAAAGAGTGTAAAGCACGAAGGGTGATGTCGTGCCATGATATACATTGATTACATCATATATTGCATAGTGAGAGAGAAAGTAAAGCACGAAGGGTGATGCAGTGCCATGATTACATTGACTACATCAGATATTGCATGATGAGAGAGAAAGTGAAGTACGAAGGGTAATGACGTGCCATGATATACATTGATTACATCTTATATTGCATAGTGAGAGAGAAAGTAAAGCACGAAGGGTGATGTCGTGCCATGATTACATTGACTACATCAGATATTGCATGATGAGAGAGAAAGTAAAGCACGAAGGGTAATGTCATGCCATGATTCACACTGATTACATCATAATTGCATAGTAAGGAAGAGAGTAAAAGCACGAAGGGTGATGTCGTGCCATTATTTACATTTCTGGCATTTGTACTTGTATTTCCTTGGTAATGTTGTTAAATTACTTCTTATATGCTCCCCTATGCTCAATTAACGGTCATACCTTACTTGTTACCCCCATTAACTGCTCATGTATCCTCATATTTGTCTGTTTATCTCTTGCCTTGTTATCCGTGTTATATGTTGTAGAATAGGACAGGTGAACATTGTTGCTAAGTCTAGCCTCGTCACTACTTCGACCGAGGTTAGGCTCGGCACTTACTCAGTACATGGGGTCGGTTGTACTGATGATACTCTGCACTTCTTAATGTTGTGCAGATCCCGCACCCGGACCCAGTGGACAGCGTTGAGGGAGTCACCTTTAGTCCACCCAGAGCTTCAAGGTATACCCACTGGCGTTCGTGGGCCTTGGTGTCTCTTCTATCCTTGGATCTCATATTGTCTTGCCTTTTCCTCTAGTTTCAAAGAAAATTATGTATTTTCTTTCAGACTTTGTATTTAGCATTCTATAGATAGTTCGTGAGTTGTGACTCTCTGTTTTGGGGCTTACGCGACATCTTGTATTTATTATCTCACTTAGTATTTGAATTACTTATCTATTTCCGTTGTTAAAGATGGTAAAGTGTTTTCGTTATTTCTGTTAAATTGGTGTTGCAATGTTAGTTTAACTGTACATGTTGGCTTGTCTAGCAGGTTCAACGTTAGATGCAGTCACGGCCCGAATGAGGGATTTCGGGTCATGACAGATACAAACATGGAGTTTTTATGAAATGACATATATGCCCTTGGTCAACCAACTTTCCTTTTCTATATAATAGAAATTTAAAGGAGAGTTGTGGTTAGAGGAATGTGGGGTCCACATGTATTTTGCATTTAAGAAATGCAAACATGAAGTTTTTATCAAAATGACATATATGCCCTTGGTCAACCATCTTTCCTTTTCTGAATAATAGAAATGTTACCATTATTTCTCATGTTGCAGCGTGCAACCCGATCCCACCTGTCCACCCTTATCACTCCTTTTTACAGCGTGCAACCCGCTCCCACCAGACAATCACATCACTTTTGTTTATAAAGATTTCACAATTTCAAGTCAAAGCCTATCACAATAATTCTGTCTCAACAATTGTACTGGTCATAAGCTTTACAAATCATCAATTCACAATAGAACCAAGCACATTTTATATGCTTCGTAGAATACTATCAACCAACTCACCATTTCATAAATCACAATGAATCCAAGGTAAAACCAATACTTTTGAATTTCATAAAAAGTACTTCACAACAGGTTGATGAAAAAAAGTAGACATGGAAGCACAGAAATAGTGCAAACAATAACATCAGGAATCAGATAATTGGGGATAGGGAAGGGATCATGTTTAACAAGTACTTCTGGTGGTGCATAGATACTCATCACCGCACCTATACACCACACACATGCAAATTCACATAGAACTTACATTGGGGATTCCTATTCCCTCAAATCAAGGTTAAACTAAACACTTACCTCAATTTCGCAGGCCCCTCACTGCTCAGTTATAGCTTTTCCTTTTTTATTGCTAAAGGAAGTAACTTTACTGAAAATTATATTTTTTTCTAAGTTTTCTCAAAAAAAGTTAAAAGCCGGGCCCGCTTGGTCCAAACTCGGGGTTCAGACCAAATAACGTTTACCCATTCACCCCCGAGCCCGAATATGTAATTAGTTTCAAAATCCGACCTCAATTCGAGGCAAAGATTCGAATTTTACAAAATTCCCTAATTCTACCCAAACCCTCCATTTTTACTATTAAAATTCTTGAGTTTTGATCTAAAAGTAATGAAAAACAATTGGGTAATTGAACGAGTAGGGTTTAGAATTGATTACCAACACTTTGGGGATGAACTTGGGTGAAGACAATCACCTCTAGGTCTTTGTAGTTCGAAAAATAGTGAAAAAAGGGTTCTGCTCGTATTTTGAAATTGTTTTTATATGACTGGGCAAGCCTTTATCGCGTTCGCACGGACTTGAACGCATTCGCAATGCTTTGCCAACTAGGGCCTTTGCGTTCGCGGCCCTGAGGTCGCGTTCGCATAGGGGGAAATGAGGCTCCTCCCCCAAGCCCGGGTAACCTTATGCGTTCGCGTGGCCAAACACGCGTTCGCGAAACCTTAACCTGCCAGTGCTTCGCGTTCGCATAGCACAAAAATGACCCCCAACTAAATTACTCTACACGTTCGCGACTGGCTCCACGCGAACGCGATGAACAAAATATCTGAGCACCAGTAACAGCAAAAACCAGCAACTTTTCTAAGTGTAAAATATTTCGTAGCCTACCCGAAACTCACTCGAGCCCTCAGGGCTCTAAACCAAACATGCACGCAAGTCTAAAAATATTATACGGGTGCGATCAAATCATGAAACTAACACCTAAAACTATGAATTAAACCTCAAAACTCATCATTTTTCTCAAGAACGCTTAAAGTTCACTATTTCTCAACCGGACGTCCGAATCACGTCAAATAAACTCCGATTCTCACCAAATTTCACATATAGTATTGATATATTATAACAAATATGTAACGGGCTCCGGAACCAAAATACGGGCCCGATATCAATGGTTTCAAACGTCAATTCTTATCTTTATTTCATTAATAATTTAGCAAAACAATTTCTTTCAAAAATTGATTTCTAAGGCTTGGGACCTCAGAATTAAATTCCGGGCACACGCCCAAGTCCCATATTTTACTGTGGACCTCCCGGGGTCGTCAGAACACAGATCCGGGTCCGTTTACTCAAAATATTGACCAAAGTCAACTATAATCAAGCTTTAACTCTAGAAATCACTATTTCTCATGTTTTCACATAAAAGCTTTCTGGTTTCACGCCCCGACTGCGCACACAAATCGAGGTTTTTAAAATTAATGTTTTTATAGCTAATAAGTCTAAAACGGAGTCTTAATTCATAAAATGACCCCTTGGGTCATCACAATCTTCACCTCTAAAACAAACTTTCGTCCTCAAATGGACATAGAAAATTACCTGGATTGGCAAACAAGTGTGGATATCTACTCTGCATGTCTGACTCGGACTCCCAAGTAGCTTCCCCAACGGGCTGACCTTTCCACTGCACTCGAACTGAAGGATAACTCTTAGAACTCAACTGACGAACCTGCCGGTCTAAAATGGCTATCGGCTCCTCCTCATAAGTCAAGTCTTTGTCCAATTGGACATAGCTAAAATCTAACAAATGGGATGGGTCACCATGATATTTCTGGAGCATAGACACGTGGAATATTGGATGAATTGAGGATAAACCTGGAGGCAACGCAAGTCTATAAGCTACCTCCCCCACTCTATCAAGAATATCGAACGGCCGATATACCTAAGACTCAACTTACCCTTCTTCCGAAATCTCATAACACCCTTCATGGGTGATACCCGAAGCAATACTCTCTCTCCAACCATGAATGCCACATCACGAACCTTACGATCGGCATAACTCTTTTGCCTTGAGTGAGTTGCACGAAGTCTCTCTTGAATAATCTTGACCTTATCTAAGGCCTCCTGAACTAAGTCTGTACCCAATAACCGATCCTCTTCCGACTCAAACCATCCAACTGGCGATCTACACCGTCTACCATATAATGCCTCATAAGGAGCCATTTGAATGCTCGACTGATAACTATTATTATAAGCAAACTCCGCTAAGGGCAAGAACGGATCCCAAGAACCTCCAAAGTCAATAACACAAGCACGGAGCATATCCTCCAAAATATGAATAGTACGCGGACTTCCCGTCAGTTTGAGGATGAAATGATGTGCTCAACTCAACTCGGGTGCCCAACTCACGCTAAGCTGCCATCCAAAAGTGCGAAGTTAATTGCGTACCTCGATCAGAAATGATAGACACGAGCACACCATGAAGGCGAACAATCTCTTGAATATGTATCTCTGCCAGCCTCTCCGAAGTATAAGTACTTGCCACAGGAATGAAATGTGCTGATTTAGTCAGCCTATCCACAATAATCCAAACTGCGTCAAATTTCCTATGAGTCTGTGGGAGTCCAACGACGAAGTCCATAATGATATGCTCTCACTTCCACTCGGGAATTTCTATCCGCTGAAGCAAACCACCGGGTCTCTGATGCTCGTATTTTATCTGCTGACAATTTAAACAACGAGCCACATGGGCAACAATATCTTTTTTCATCCTCCTCCACCAATAATGCTGCCTCAAATCCTAGTACATTTTGGCTGCACTTGGGTGAATAGAGTACTTAGAACTGTGAGCCTCCTCAAGGATCAACTCACGAAGGCCATCAACATTAGTCACACATATACGACCTTGCATACTCAAAACACCGTCATCTCCAACTGTAACCTTCTTAGCACCACCTTGCCGAACTGTGTCCCTAAGGACCATCAAATGCGGGTCATCATCCTGCCGCTCTCTGATACGCTCAATTAAAGAAGACCGAGCAACTGTACAAGCTAGAACACTGCTGTAAATATCCAACCTCACGAACTGATTAGCCAAAGTCTAAATTTCTGAAGCTAACGGTCTCTCACCGACTGAAATATATGCAAGGCTGACCATACTCACTGCCTTTCTACTTAATGCATCGGCCACCACATTGGCCTTCCCCAGATGATACAATATGGTAACATCATAATCCTTCAATAACTCTAACCATCTCCGCTGCCTCAAATTAAGATTCTTTTGCTTAAATAAGTATTGGAGCTGCGATGATCGGTGAACACCTCACACGGCACACCATAGAGATAGTGCCTCCAAATCTTCAATGCATGAACAATGGCTGCCAACTCCAAGTCATGGATAGGATAATTCTTCCCATGAACTTTCAACTGCCGAGACATATACACAAACACCCTGCCATCCTGCATCAATACTTCTCCAAGTCCAACTCGGGAAGCATCACAATACACCGTGAAAGAACCCGAACTTGATGGTAACACCAACACCGGTGCTGAAGTCAAGGACGTATTGAGCTTCTAAAATCCCGCCTCGCTCTCCTCTGACCATTTAAATGGGGCACTTTTCTGAGTCAATTTAGTCACTGGGGCTGCTATGGATGAGAACCTCTCCACAAAACGACGGTAGTAACCCGCCAAACCCAAGAAACTCCTGATTGTCGTGGATGTAGTGGGTCTAGGCCAGTTCTTGACTGCCTCTATTTTCTTAGGATCGAACTGAATACCCTCTGTTGATATGATGTGACCCAAAAAAGCTAATGAATCCAACCAGAACTCACATTTTGAAAACTTTGCATACAACTGATTATCCCTTTAAATCTGGAGCGCTATACGGAGGTGCTTCTCATGCTCTTCCCGACTGCGGGAGTATATAAGAATGTCATCAATGAACACGATCACGAAAGAGTCCAGATAAGGATTGAAAACACGATTCATCAAATCCATAAAAGGCTGCTGGAGCATTAGTCAACCCAAATGACATCACCAAAAATTCATAATGCCCATACCTCCTCTGAAAGGCTGTCTTAGGAAAATCAGACGCCCTAATCTTCAATTATTGGTAGCCCGATCTCAAATCAATTTTCGAAAACTCCCTGGCACCCTGCAGCTGATAAAATAAGTCATCGATTCTCGACAATGGATATTTATTCTTAATAGTAACTTTATTCAACTGCCGATAGTCTATACACATTCTCATCGACCCATCTTTCTTCTTCGTGAACAACACTGGTGCACCCCAAGGCGATACACTTGTCACGCCCCAACCCTGGGGAACGCGACCTCACTCGACCGAGTGAACCCAGTCAAGCAAGCTTGCCTAGCCTTACCTACCCAACACATTTACTCCCCTAGTTTACAACATACATTATTTACTGAGGTAGCAGGAGACAAAATCAAAAGCATACATTTATAACATTAAGTCCATTTTTCCTTTTACACCGCTATTGTAATGACCCAGCCGGTCATTTTGCGTATTAGGACCCCGTTTCCTTAAATGAAATCTTCCATAGCGGCTATTCGTGCTTTATGACTTGCGGGAGCGGGTGGTTCGGGATTCGGGAATGGTTTGAGTGATTTAGGAACACTTGGTTCCTTAGGGTTGGCCTATTTGGCCAAGATTGACTTCGGTCAACACTTTGAGAAAATGACCTCGGAATCGAGTTCTGACAGCTCCAGTAGCCCTGCATGATGATTTCGGACTTAGGTGTGTGTTCGTCTCGGGTTTTCAATAACCCGGGAGCATTTTGGTGCCCGAAATGGAAGTCAAGATTTCCTTATTTTTTAAATTTGGTTTGGGACGTGATTTTATTCTATCGAAGTCCGAACGGAATTCCGGGATCGGGAATAGTTCCGTATGGTCATTTATGACTTGTCTGCAATACTTGAGATCATTTCGAGTTGTATGGGTCAGTTCGGCGCATCGTTATAGAAATTTAGAACTTTAAGTTCTTAAGTTGGAATTCAAGGGTTTTGGGGAGTGATTTTGAGTTTTAGCGATAATTTGAGTGTTCCGTAGGCTCGAGCGAGTCCGTCTTATGATTTGGGACTTGTTGGTATATTTTGACGGGGGCTCGGGTGGGCCCAGGTGCCTCCCGGACCCCGCACGAGGCGAAAAACCAGCAAAAATCACTGCTGGTGCAGCTGCAGCTGGTGTGACCTAGGTGCGGTTGCGCAGTCGCAGGTGCGAGACCGCTCATGTGGTCCCAGCCTCGTAGGTGCGGCACCTTCGCATGTGCGGTTCAAATTCTGCAGAAGGGGAGCCACAGGTGTGGTCTCCAGCTCCGTAGGTGCGACCCCAGGTGAGGTCCCCTTTTGATCGCAGATGCGGAACATTTTCCGATGGGGCGGGTCCGCTGGTGCGGAAAACCCTCCGCAGGTGTGATCCCCAGTCCCCCCCCCCGCCGCCCTTTTTCGCAGGTGCGACCCTATTTCCGCCGGTGTGGGACCGCACCTGTGATCCCAAGGTCGCATGTGCGGAAACCCCTGTAGGCAGCCATATAGAAATGCTCAACACGGGATTTCTTCATCCTATTCATTCCAAAAACTCCATTAAAGGTCATTGAAGCTTGAGCAGCACCCCCCACGACCCATCCTAGTATCAAGGTGAGTAATGCTTCCGCAAATCCTTAATTTGTACATAGAATTCACATAGATTAATTTCTAAAATACCAAGAATCATGAAATTGGGTAAAGAATCTTAGGGCCTTGGGGTAAAGTTGTGGATTCTTCATTTAAGTCCATGAATTGGAGTAGAAATCACGTAATTATGATCCTTAGGCTTCGGGTGAGTAATTCCTTCAAGAATTTTCGAAATCCGAACGTGTGAGCCCGGGGTCGGAATTTCAAAATCCTTCAAGAAAGCTTAATTTTGGGTTTAATGGTTGATTCTTCTTCTTTTAAATTACATTGATTCAATTACGCTATATTTTGCTAGTTGCGAGCCGTCGAGCGTAGATTTCGGAGATTCGACGCATCCTTTATCCGAGGGGTGATTTCGTCACGATGTGAGTCTCCTTTCCAACCTTGTAAGGGGGAAACGTCCCCATAGGTTCCTTGCTTGCTATGTGTACTTGTTTTGGGGGCCGCATACGTACCAAGTGACGAGAGTTCGTACGTGGCGACTATATTGCTATGTCGGGTAGCTTTACGACTCACGAGCATGCCTCTACATGCCTTATTTGTACTCTATATGTGTTATAAGTTGTGATTTATGTTGAGATAACATGAAAAGGTGAAATATTCTGATTTACATCTCAGTTGGCTATCAGTGGTATTGGTACAATCCTGTAGAGTTCACTATTGAGTCAGTACACATATGTACCTATATATATATATACTACTGTTATCGAGTCAGCACACGAGTCGTGGAATGGATGCGCGATCGTGGGTCAGCTCATTTATTATCATTATCGAGTCAGCACATGAGTCACGGGCATGATGCGTGATTGTGGGTCAGCTTATCATTATCGAGTCGGCACACGAGTCGCAGACTGGATGCGCAATCGTGGGTCAGCTTATCATTATCGAGTCAGCACACCAGTCGCAGGTATGATGCGCGATCGTGGGTTAGCTTATGACCTCAGTCTTTATGACCACCCTTATGACTCCGGCCGGTTGTCTTGTCCTGGTTTTGGTATGATCACTTGAGTCTAAGTCACTTATAGTGGGATCGACAAGTACGGTTGGAGAGGAGAATTTGGCACTTGCAATTCCTTATACAATTATTACTTGGACTCCATTATTTGCTTATGTACTTGTTGATTTCTGCTTCACATGCCTATTTCTTTAGCCATATCTCATTTTATATTATGTTGCTGGACCTTACTAAGTATCTAGTCAACCTCTCGTCACTACCCTTTCGAGTTTAGACGGGATACTCACTGGGTACATATTTATTTATGTACTCATGATGCACGTCCTCTTCTTCTGTACTTTATTGTACAGGTCCGGAGGCTAGTACGTCTGACTATCAGGCCGGTGGTAGATATCGATTTGCGTGATTAGACTTCACGGTGAGCTGCTCTCACTGGCAACTTCCTGGCAGCACACTGAAGTTTCTTCTTGCCATTTTTCCTTGCCTATCTCATTCGGACTGGGGATTTGTATATATATATATATATCTCATCTTTGTATATTCTGATAGTTGCCCGTGACACTAGGTCCTGGCACACACGTAGCATATGTTCTGGGTTTTGGGCTGTATATGTTATATAGATATGCATATCGTTTGGATCACGTATTAATAGTTTTATTTCATATCGCTGGTTATTATCTTGTTTACATCTGATTAAAATTGGTAAATGTTGGCTTATTAAGCAACTGGGGATGGTAACACTTAGTGTCATTCATGTTGGCTTGCCTAACCCCGCTGCTGGGCGCCATCACGACCTGAATTAGCGTAACACTTATTATCATTCATGTTGGCTTGCCTAACCCCATTGTTGGGCACCATCGCGACCTGAATTAGGATTTGGGTCGTGACAACGTGGTATCAGAGCTTTAGGTTCATGTAGTCTCACGAGTCATGGGCAGAGCCAGTAGAGTCTTGCGGATCGATACAGAGACGTCTGTATTTATCTTCAGGAGGCTATAAGGTGTTAAGAAACTCTTTTTGTTCATATCCTATCGTGCAATCGATGATGTACTCAAATTTGATCTTCTATTCTCTCACAACTGGTGAGGACGCGTGCATCTTATGTTCCTGATCCGGGAGAGGCTGCTACCCCCGCCGCTCGAGGCCGTGGTTGGGGCAGGGGTAGGGCACCTGCCCGAGGTAGGGGACGAGGGCGTCCCAAAGCTGTACCAGTTGCACCACTTGAGGATCCTATTATCGAGGAGCGGGATGAGTTGCCTCCAGTTGCTCCTGCTCCAGCGGACTTTATGACGGCGCCAGGATTCCAGGAGGTCATGTGCCGCATATTGAGATTTATGGACACTATGTCCCTGGCAGGTGTACTTCTAGCAGACCCTTCCACTTCCCAGGAAGGAGGGGGAGTTCAGACCCGTACCACACATGCCACACGACTAGAAGCAGCAGCACATCATACTCCGGGTACACCGCTCGTGATTGGGGTTCAGCTTGTGGTGGCAGCACGAGAGCCCAGGCCAATTGCAGAGGGTGACCAGCAGAAGATGCTTGATAGATGGTCCCGACTTTGCCCTCCGGTCTTCGGGGGTGAGAGGGGTGAGGATGCCCAGGATTTCATCGACAAGTGCAGGGACAGACTGCACAACATGAGGATTTTGGAGTCGCATGGGGTCGACTTCACTACGTTTCAGCTTAAGAGTAGATCTCACCGCTGGTGGCAGTCATATGTTCTTAGCAGGCCAGCGGATTCTTCTCCTGTCACTTGGAGTTAATTTACTCAGCTATTCTTGGACAGATACATCCCACCGTCTGAGAGGGAGGAGTTGCGGGGTCAGTTTGAGAGGTTAGAGTAGGGGAAGATGACCGTGACGGATTATGAGGCGAGGTTTTCATAGTTATCTCGCCATGCTCTCATGATATTGCCCACTGATGCTGAGAGGGTGCGTCGGTTCGTGGTAGGCTTACATCCAGGTATCAGGACCTTCATGGCCAGAGAGGTTGAGATGGGTACCACGTACCAGCTTTTAGTCCAGATAGCTCGATGGATTTAGGCTTACCGTCTGAGGGGCAGGGAGCAGGGTCAGCAGGATAAGAGGGCCAGATTTTCGGGTGACTTCAGGGGTGCTCCATCTAGGGGCAGGGGTCAGTTCGGAGGCGGCCAGTTCAGTAGGCCTTCATATTCAGCACCTCCACTACCTCCCAGGGGTGTTTCAGTGAGGCCTCAGTTCAGTGCCATGCCAGAGCGCTCCTGCCGTCCTCCAGCCATCCACAACTCATCCAGTGGTTACTCCAGCCGTCAGAGATCCTCCGGTTCCTATTTCAGGTTTGTGGCAGATGATTCTCATCGCACTCCGGCTATTCGGGACTTGTACTCTTCAGGACAGCAGGATATCTCACATTTGAGATGCTATGAGTGTGGGGATTTAGGCCACGTGAGGAGATATTTCCCCCACTATCTGGGCAAGGCCGTGCAGCAGAGTCACCAGCCTATGATTCTAGCACCAGCAGTTCGACCACCTAGGGGTGGGGGTCAGGTTGGCAGGGGTCGTCCTAGAGGGGGAGGTCAGTCAGGAGGGGGCCAGTCAGCTTCAGCTCGTTCTGGGGGAGCTCAGCCTTCAGGTGCTACATCCAGATTCTATGCCATTCCGGCCAGATCAGACGTGGTGGCTTCAGACGCCGTGATTACAAGTATTATTTCAGTCTGTGGTAGAGAGGCTTCAGTGTTATTTTACCCAGGGTCTACATATTCATATGTTTCAGCACTATTTGCCCATTCTCTGGAGATTCCTTGTGAGTCCTTGGGTTCTCCCTTGTATGTTTCCACTCTTGTGGGCGATTCTATGGTAGTAGACCGGGTCTACCGATCTTGTGTGATTACTTTCTGTGGGCTTGAGACCAGAGCCGACCTGTTATTGCTTTATATGGTTGATTTCGAGGTTATTTATTGGCTATCTCTTTATCATGCTGTGTTGGATTTCCATGCCAAGACAGTTACATTAGCCATGCCTGAGTCGCCAAGGTTAGAGTGGAGGGGTTCTTCAGCTAGTGCATTCAGTTGGGTCCTTTCCTATATGAAGGCTCGACACATGGTCGAGAAGGGGTGCTTTGCTTACCTTGCTTTTGTGCGGGACACCACCGCCGAGTCTCCTACCATTGATTCAGTGCCTATTGTTCGAGAGNATCGTATGGCTCCTAAGGATCTAAAGGAGTTGAAGGAGCAGCTTGAGGAGTTGTTGGCCAAGGGGTTCATTAGGCCGAGTGTGTGGTCGTGCGGTGCTCCAGTCTTATTTGTGAAAAAGAAGGATGGGTCCATGCGGATGTGCATTGATTACCACCAGCTGAATAAGGTGACCATCAAGAATAAGTATCCTCTGCCGCGCATTGATGACTTGTTTGACCAGTTACATGGTGCTCGTGTGTTTTCTAAGATTGATCTCAGATCGGGCTATCACCAGTTGAAGATTCGGGCTTCAGATGTCCCGAAGACCGCATTTCGCACCAGATATGGCCATTATGAGTTTTTGGTGATGTCTTTTGGCTTGACTAATGCCACAACAACATTTATGGACTTGATGAATAGGGTGTTCGGGCCGTATATTGACTCCTTCGTCATTGTTTTCATTGATGATATATTGATCTACTCACAGAGCATGTGTGAGCACGAGCAGCATTTGAGAGTTGTGCTTCAAACCTTGCGAGAGAAGAAGCTATATGCTAAGTTCTCCAAGTGCGAGTTCTTGTTGGAGTCTGTTGCATTTCCAGGGCATGTGGTATCGGGAGAGGGTATCATGGTTGATCCGCAGAAGATTGAGGCAGTTCAGAGTTGGATGCGTCCTACTTCAGCCTCAGAGATCAGTAGTTTTCTGGGTTTAGCAGGCTATTACCGTCGATTCGTGGAGGTATTCTCCTCTATTGCCGCTCCATTGACTAGATTGACTCAGAAGAATGCCCCGTTTCGATGGTCCGACGATTGTGAGGCGAGCTTTCAGAAGCTCAAGTCAGCATTGACGTCAGCACCAGTTCTATCTTTGCCTCTGAGTCAGGGATGTATACTGTATATTGTGACGCTTCACGATTCGGGTTGGGGTGTGTTTTGATGCAAGATGGCAGAGTTATTGCTTATGCTTCGCGCCAGCTGAAGGTTCATGAAAAGAATTATCTGGTGCCAGACTTGGAGTTGGCGGCGATTGTTCATGCTTTGAAGATTTGGCGGCACTACTTGTATGGCGTGTCTTGTGAGGTCTACACTGACCACCACAATTTGCAGCATTTGTTTAAGCAGAGGGACCTTAATTTGAGGCAGCGGAGATGGCTTGAGTTATTAAAGGACTATGATCTCACTATTCTGTATCACCCGAGCAAGGCGAACGTAGTAGCAGATGCTTTGAGCAGGAGGGCAGCGAGTATGGGTAGCTTGGCCTACATTGAAGCTGAGGAGAGACCTTTAGCCTTGGACATTCAGTCCTTGGCCAATCGCCTTGTGAGATTAGACCTTTCGGAGCCTCATCGAGTTTTGGCTCATGTGGTTTCTCAGTCTTCATTATTGGGAGAGATTAAGGCTCGAACATTTGATGATCCATGTCTGGCAGAGCTTCGGGATACGGTGGTCCAGGGTAGGACCAAGGAGGTTACCTTAGGCGAGGATGGTGTTCTGAGGCTCCAGGGTCGATTGTGTATTTCGGATGTTGATGGCCTGAGGGAGAGGATTCTAGCAGAGGCGCATAGTTCTCGGTATTCAGTTCACTCAGGAGCAACGAAGATGTATCGTGATTTGAAGCAGCATTACTGGTGGAGGCAGATGAAGAAGGACATTGTTCAGTATGTGGCCAGTTGTCTTAATTTTCAGCAGGTTAAGTACGAGTATCATAGGCCAGGAGGCTTGTTTCAGCAGATGCCCATCCCTGAGTGGAAATAGGAGCGCATCACCATGGACTTCGTGGTTGGGTTGCCTCGGACTTTGCGGAAGGTTGACGCGGTTTGGGTCATTGTGGATACATTGACCAAATCAGCGCATTTCATTCCTGTGGCTACCACTTATACTACAGAGAGGCTGGCTCAGATATACCTTCGAGAAATTGTCCGGTTGCACGGTGTGCCGGTGTCTATTATATCAGATCTAGGTCCTCAATTCACTTCGCACTTCTGGAGAACTTTGCACAGCGAGATGGGCACTCAGATAGACCTCAATTCGGCATTTCACCCTCAGACTGATGTCCAGTCAGAGCGTACAGTTCAGATTTTAGAGGATATGCTCAGGGCTTGTGTAATTGATTTTGGAGGTCAGTGGGACCAGTTCTTGCCTTTGGCAAAGTTTGCATATAATAATAGTTATCAGTCCAACATCAAGATGGCTCCATTTGAGGCTTTATATGATCGGCAATGTCGTTTTCCGATCGGGTGGTTTGAGCCTGGCGAGGCCAAGTTATATGGCACAGATCTCGTGAGAGATGCTTTGGAGAGGGTGAAGATTATTCAGGAGAGGCTCCGCACAACACAGTCTAGACAGAAGAGCTATGTAGCTCAGCGGGCACGTGATATAGCATTCATGGAGGGAGATAAGGTTATGTTGAAGGTTTCGCCAATGAAGGGCATTATGAGATTTGGGAAGAAGGGCAAGATGAGCCCCAGGTTTATAGGTCCTTTCGAGGTGTTGAGACGGGTCGGAGAGGTTGCGTATGAGCTTGCTTTACCTCTAGCCTTATCAGAAGTTCATCCAGGTTTTTATGTATCCATGCTTCGGAGGTATCACACCGACTTCTCGCACGTGGTTGATTACAACACGATTCAGTTAGATGAGAAGTTGGGGTACGAGGAGGAGCCATTATCTATTATTGATAGGCAGGACCGCCGGTTGAGGTCCAAGATAGTTTTTGCAGTTAAGGTTCAGTGGAGGGGCCAACCAGTTGAGGAGGCGACTTGGGAGTCCGAGGAGGACATGTGGAGCAGATATCCACAGCTATTCAGCACTCCAGGTACGATTCTAGACCCGTTCGAGGACGAACGTTTGTTTAAGAGGGGGAGAATGTAACGACCCAGCCGGTCGTTTTGCGTATTAGGACCCCGTTTCCTTAAATGAAACCTTCCATAGCGGTTATTCGTGCTTTATGACTTGTGGGAGTGGGTGGTTCGAGATTCGAGAATGGCTTGAGTGATTTAGGAACACTTGGTTCCTTAAGGTTGGCCTATTTGTCCAAGTTTGACTTCGGTCAACACTTTGAGCAAACAACCTCGGAATCGAGTTCTGACAGCTCCAATAGCTCTGTATGATGATTTTGGACTTGGGCGTGTGTTCGTCTCGAGTTTTCGATAAACTGGGAGCGTTTCAGCACCCAAAATGGAAGTCAGGATTTCCTTATGTTTGAAATTTGGTTTAAGACGTGATTTTATGCTATCGTGGTCCGAACGGAATTTTGGGACCGGGAATAGTTCCGTATGGTCATTTATGACTTGTCTGCAAAACTTGAGGTCATTCCGAGTTGTATAGGTCAGTTCAGCGCATCGTTATACAAATTTAGAACTTTAAGTTCTTAAGTTGGAATTCAGGGGTTTTGGGAAGTGATGTTGAGTTTTAGCGATGTTTTGAGTGTTCTGTAGGCTCGAGCGAGTCCGTCTTATGATTTGGGACTTGTTGGTATATTTTGAAGGGGCTCAGGTGGACCCAGGTGGCTCCCGGACCCCACACGAGGCCAAAAACGAGCAAAAATCACTGTTGGTGCAGCTGCAGCTCGTGTGACCGCAGGTGCGGTTGTCTAGTCGCAGGTATGGTTGCCTAGTCACAGGTGCGGCACCCTCGCACGTGCGGGTAAAATTCCGCAAGAACGGAGCCGCAGGTGCGGTCTCCAGCTCCATAGGTGCGACCCCAGGTGAGGACCCCTTTTGATCGCAGGTGCGGAACATTTTCCGCAGGGGCGGGTCCGCTGGTGCGGAAACCCCTCCGCAAGTGAGATCCCTAGTCCCCCCCTCGCCCTTTTTCGCAGGTGCGACCCTATTTCTGCCGGTGCGGGACCGCACCTGCGGTCCCAAGGTCGCAGGTGCGGAAACCCCTGTAGGCAGCCATATAGAAATGCCCAACACGGCATTTCTTCATCCTATTCATTCCAAAAACTCCATTAAAGGCCATTGAAGTTTTAGCAGCACCCCCACGACCCATACTAGTATCAAGGTGAGTAATTCTTCCGCAAATCCCTAATTTGTACATAGAATTCACATAGATTAACTTCTAAAATACCAAGAATCATGAAATTGGGTAAAGAATCTTAGGGCCTTTGGGTAAAAATATGGATTCTTCATTTAAGTCCATGAATTCGTGTAGAAATCACGTAATTATGATCCTTAGGCTTCGGGTAAGTAATTCCTTCAAGAATTTCCGAAATTTGAACGTGTGAGCCCGGGGTCGAAATTTCAAAATCCTTCAAGAAAGCTTAATTTTGGATTTAATGGTTGATTCTTCTTCTTTGAACAAACATTGATTCAATTACGCTATATTTGGCTAGTTGCGAGCCGTCGATGGTAGATTTCGTAGATTCGGGCGCATCCTTGATCCGAGGGGCGATTTCGTCACGAGATGAGTCTCATTTCCAACCTTGTAAGGGGGAAACGTCCCCATAGGTTCCTTGCTTGCTTTGTGTTCTTTGTTGTGGGGACCGCGTACGTACGACATGACGAGAATTCGTACGTGGCAACTAAATTGCTATGTCGGGTAACTTTAGGACTCACGAACATGCCTCTATGTGCCTTATTTGTACTCTGTATGTGTTATAAGTTGTTATTTCTGTTGAGATAGCATGAAAAGGTGAAATATTCTGATTTACATCTCAGTTGGCTATTAGTGGTATTGGTACAGTCATGTTGAGTTCACTATTGAGTCAGTACACATATGTACCTATATATATATATATATATATATATATATATACTACTGTTATCGAGTCAGCACACGAGTTGCATGAATGACGCGCGATCGTGCGTCAGCTTATCATTATCGAGTCAGCACACGAGTCGCAGACTGGATGCGCGATCGTGGGTCAGCTTATCATTATCGAATCAGCACACGAGTTGCAGGTATGATGCGCGATCGTGGTTTAGCTTGTGACCTCAGTCCTTATGACCACCCTTATGACTCCGGCCGGTTGTCTTGTCCTCGTTTTGGTATGATCACTTGAGTCTGAGTCACTTATAGTGGGATTGACAGGTATGGTTTGAGAGGATAATTTGGCACTTGCAATTCCTTATTCAGTTATTACTTGGACTCCATTATGTGCTTATGCACTTGTTGATTTCTGCTTCACATGCCTATTGCTTTAGCCATATCTCATTTTATATTATGTTGCTGGACCTTAGTGAGTATCTAGTCGGCCTCTCGTCACTACCCCTTCGAGTTTAGACGGAATACTCACTGGGTACATATTTATTTATGTACTTATGATGCACTTCCTCTTCTTCTGTACTTGATTATACAGGTTCAGAGGCTGGTACGTCTGACTATTAGGCCGGTGCTAGATACTGATTTGCGTGATTAGACTTCACGGTGAGCTGCTCTCCCTGGCGACTTCCTGGCAGCACCATGAAGTTTCTTTTTGCCATTTTTCCTCGTCTATCTCATTCGGACTGTGGATTTGTATATATATATCTCATCTTTGTATATTCTAATAGTTGCCCGTGACACTCGTGACACTAGTTCCTGGAACACACGTAACATATGTTCTGCGTTTTGGGTTGTATATGTTATATAGATATGCATATTGTTTGGATCATGTATTAATGGTTTTATTTCATATCGCATGTTATTATCTTGTTTACATCTGATTAAAATTGGTAAATGTTGTCTTATTAAGCAACTGGGGATGGTAACACTTAGTGTCATTCATGTTGGCTTTCCTAACCCCGTTGTTCGGCGCCATCGCGACCTGAATTAGCATAACACTTAGTGTCATTCATGTTGGCTTGCCTAACCCCGCTGTTGGGCGCCATCGCGACCAGAATTAGGATTTGGGTCGTGACAGCTATCAACATTAGATCTTCCAAAACATACATTCCAATTACAATATTTATGAAGTGGGATCACAGTTACGAGATAATCCGACAACTACCCAAAGTATACACAACCCACATAAGTGTCTACGAAGCCTCTAAAAGTACGGAAGGTGAACATAGACCTGCCAACGACAAGGCCTCGGCTATACCTCAAAATGGAACAACATGTACAAAAGAGAGCAACATATAACTACACACAGCCCCAGTAGGAAGTGGGGCTCACCAGAACTGCTGAAAGAAGGAGGAGAGGGCACCACTATCGACGATCGGCGCTGCCAGCTACTGAGCCACCTACATCCATAAGAAGATGTAGCGCCCCCGACAAAAGGGACGTTAGTACCATTGAATAGTATTAGTATGTAAGAACAAACTCTACTCTTGATAGAATAAACATCAAACAGGCAATGATACAAATAGAAACCTCATATAACAATTCACCAAAGTGGGGGGAAAGCACAAATAATAGTCGCCATGTTTTCTTCTTCCGTTTTGCCATCTTTTGGTTAATAATCTTTTAAAGCCAAATTTTATTACTTTTACTAAACCACTGTGTCGTTGTCATACGGAGTCCAATCTCCGCCCGATCGGCTAAGCCATCCTAAGTGAGACATCAATATACCACCGTGTCATTATTACACAAAGTCCGATCTCTGCCCAATCGGCTAAGCCATCCCATTTGAACCAGTGGGACATTATCATTATCATACTTTCTTTATTACCATCGTGTCGTTATCACACGGAGTCCAATCTCTGCCCGATCGGCTAAGCCAATCCACTTTGCAATGAGACATCATCAATATCATACTTTCATATTTACCACCATGTGTACATCATGGAGTCCGATCTCCGCCCGATCGGCTAAGCCATCTCACACTAGGACATAACCTAATCATCTTTAAATCTTTTAGTTCACATTTCTTATCATTTCAAACTTTTGATTCACATTTCTTCTCATCACTTGGTTTAAGTTCTTGGCACTTGGGCATGTTTAACCTTTTAGGTTACATTCCTCTCTTCATCCATATCATATATTCACCCTTCACATTGACCAAACCATCACATAAGAGGATTCGTACACATGGTAAAAGAAGGAGTATAGTGATCACAATTCACACACTCAAAATAACATAATGACGTGGTAGTAACATGGAAAGATATAGAAGCAAGAATTTCCCAATTTAGCACATAGAACCTATTTACTCTTTAGAGAATCAAAACAAGGGAATTCATACCGTACATTTTGGCACCCACGAATTTTATTCCATAAAGATTAGAGTTAGCTATACATACCTTGATTTGGGGCTTTTCCTTAATTTCTACCACAATTCACTGGACCCTTTTTGCACCTTCAATCTAATTCACAATGTACCACATTTGAACTTACAATTAGGAATAATGATCATGGATCAAGCTCACTTGAGAATTTTATCAAACATTAGGTGTTCATTTAGATTGCATGGCCCCCTTTTTAGTGAAAGATTACTCAAACCTATTTCCCTTTACTAGTTTAGGATTACTTGACTACATGCATGTAAGGTATCTATCCCCATTCCCATGAAGTAACCTATCCATGGTTCATTTTAACAAAAATCTGGAAATTAAGATTGTCGGGGTAGAAGCTTACCTCTTATGGTGAATAAATTGGTGTCCTACTTGATCAATTCCAAGCTTGAGTAGTGATGGAGGATCAATTTGAGGGGATTGGGACCTTCTCTCTCTAGAAACCACTCTCTTCTCACTCTAAATTACCAGAAAATGGTTAAAAATATGGGGGATGGGAGTTATATAAGTCTGGGGGTCAGGTCTTAAAATTTAGAAAATAAGAGCCCCGATGCAGGTTTGCGGTCCAAAGTGCGAACGCATTTCGGTTATGCGGTCCGCAAACCTGCAACATAACTGGCCTTAACTGGGCGAGAAAAGGAAAGAACTGCCCAGGTATGCGGCAATTATGGGGTCTGCATACCTGTTATGCGGTCTCATAGTGCAACGCATAACTCCCTCCGCAAAACTCAAGTGTAAACATGCGACGAACTATGCGGCCCACATACACAAAATGCGATCACATTTTGGGCCGCATAGTTGCCTTCAAAAAAGACGGCAAACTGTCCAACTATGTGACCATTATGTGGTCCGCATACCTGATATGAGATCGCATAGTGGACCGGAGATCCACCTAAACTCGCAACATTTCATCCTCTAAATCCGGGGGTACTTTTCACTCCAAAAAGGGTCCGAATCAAGAATTTCTATGGTTATATCAACATGGGAACCTAACCGGGCATCATGTTTTATTAAGGATTCTACGGGTCTTTACATCCTCCCCCACTTAAGATCATTCGTCCGCGAATGAGGATCGAGGAGTCACTTGGGTTTGAAAATACTATATGACATCCCTTAATTTTAACTAACTCCCAATTTTTCTAAAAGTTTTGCCAGGGTTTCCTTTGTAATTAGACCTATCCACATGTCAGAGAGCCCCCGAAACACATTTCAACGAACTTCACATAATCAGTCTACACAATAACACACAAATATAGCACAAATTTAGGAGCTATAAGCGAACGGGGGATTAAGGGACTGGGGTGTCTCTACACAATATGAAAAAAATGAAAATACTTAGAGATGACGACTTCATAAAGGATTACCTGACTTATTCAAACAAATGAGGGTACTTCTTTTCATTTCATCCTCCGTTTCCCAAGTAGCTTCCTCGACTTGTTGATTCCACCACAATACCTTAACCGATGCGATTTTCTTGTTTCTTAACTTACGGACCTGCCTATCAAGGATGGAAACTGGAACTTCCTCATATGACAACTCTTCGTTAACCTCAACGGTCTCAACCTGCACGATGGCAGACGGGTCTCCAATCACTTTCTTTAACATGGACACATGAAACACCGGGTGTACCAATGACATTTCAGGGGGCAACTCCAGCTTATATGCCACATGTCCTATACTTTGAGTGATTCTATAGGGAACGACATATCTCGAACTCAATTTCCCTTTCTTTCCAAACCGCATGACCCCCCTTCATGGGAGATACCTTCAAGAACACCCAATCATCTTCTTGGAACTCCAAATCCCTGCGACGAACGTCCGTATAGGATTTCTAATGACTTTGAGCAATTTTCAACCACTCCTTTATAATTCTAACCTTCTCCATAGCTTGATGCACGAGATCCGGTCTCAACAGTTCGGCCTCTCCAACCTCGAACCACCCAATCGGTGACCTACACCTCCTACCATACAAAGCCTCAAATAGTGCAATCTAAATACTGGCATGGAAATTGTTGTTGTAAGCAAATTCTATAAGTGGCAAATGATCATCCCAGCTACCTTTAAAATCAAGCACACAAGCTCGTAACATGTCCTCAAGTGTTTGGATAGTCCGCTCTGCTTGTCTGTCATGTCTGCGGGTGGAAAACTGTGCTGAGATTTACTTGCGTCCCCAAACTTTGCTGAAATGTCTTCCAAAAGTTTGCTGTGAATTGGGCCCCTCGATCCGAGATAATGAAAATTGGAGTGCCATGGAGCCTGACTATTTCCTTGATATACAACTGAGCATATTTTTCTGCGGTGTCGGTGGACTTGACCGACAAGAAATGTGCTGACTTTGTGAGCCCATCCACTATTAACCAAATTGAGTCAAACTTGCATGGAGTGCGGGGTAACCCTACCACAAAATCCGTGTTGATCATCTCCTACTTCCACATTGGTATTTCTATTAGTTGTGCCAACCCACCGGGCCTTTGATGCTCGGCCTTCACTTGCTGACAGTTCGGACACTAAGCCACAAAGTCTGCCACACCCCTCTTCATACTATTCCACCAATAGACTTCCTTGAGGTCGTGATACATTTTCGTAGAACCTGGGTGTACGGAATATCTAGAATTGTGAGCCTCTGCCATTATCCTCTCCCGAAGGTCATCCACATATAGGACACATTATCTTCCTTGGCACCGCAAGACACCGTCATCCTTGCTAAGCAAAAAGCTGTGGTTCGGTAATTAAGAATTGCCTCTTTTAGCCACACCAACGTTGGATCATTGTATTGCTTTTCCATGACTTCCGCCACAAGCGAGGATTCGGCTCTATTATGTACTACAACACCCTCTCCGTTAGAGACCGTAAGACAAACCCCCAGACTGGCCAACTGGTAAACTTCTCAAGCCAAGGGCCTCTGACCTGCTTCCAAGTGAGCCAAGATACCCTTGGATTTCCGACTAAGAGCGTCTGCCACCACATTCGCTTTCTCCAGATGGTACAAGATATTCATATCATAATCTTTGAGCAATTCCAACCATCTCCTCTGCCTCAAGTTTAATTCCTTCTGTTTGAATAGATACTGGAGACTCTTGTGGTCTGTGAACACGTCCACATGGACTCCATACAGATAGTGCCGCCAGATTTTCAATGCAAAAACAATTGCTGCAAGCTCCAAATCATGCGTCGGGTAATTCTTTTCGTGATTCTTAAGCTGCCTTGAAGCATATGCTATAACCTTACCACATTGCATTAACACACACCCTAGACCAACCCTTGAATCATCACAATACAAAACAAACTCCTCTGTACCTTCTAGCAAGATCAGCACCGGCGCCGAAGTCAATCTTGATTTCAATTCCTGGAAACTCCTTCACAAGCATCGGACCACTGGAACTCGACCGCTTTCTGCGTTAGCTTAGTCAATAGGGAGGCAAGATTAGAGAATCCTTCCACGAACCTCCGATAATATACAGCTAAACCCATGAAACTACGTATATATGTCGGGGTTGTTGGTCTAGATCAATCCTTCACAACTGCGATCTCTTAGGGATCAACCTGAATCCCTTCCTTGGAGACAACATGGCCCAAAAAGGTAACTGATTCGAGCCAGAATTCACATTTTGAGAACTTTGCATATAAGTGGTGTTGATGAAGATTCTGCAGAACTGCCCTGAGGTGATTAGCATGAACTTCCTGACTTCGCGAATAGACAAGGATATCGTCGATGAAGACTATCACAAAGGAGTCAAGAAATGGATTGAAGACCCGATTCATAAGGTCCATGAAAGCTGTTGGGGCGTTGGTTAGCCCAAAAGACATTACCAAGAATACAAAGTGCCCATATCGGGTTCTGAAAGCTGTTTTAGGAATAACCTACTCCCTTATCTTTATTTGATGATCCCCGGACCGCAAATCAATTTTTGAGAAGAACCTAGCACCTTGCAATTGATCAAACAAATCATCTGTCCGAGGCAATGGGTATTTGATTTTGATTGTGACCTTGTTGAGCTGTCGGTAGTCAATACACATTCGTAGCGACCCATATTTCTTTCTGACAAAAAGAACTGGTGTGCCCCAAGGCGACACACTTGGCCGAATGAAACCCTTTTCTAGAAGATCCTTCAATTGCTCCTTTAACTCTTTCAATTCCGTCGGTGCCATCCTGTATGGTGGAATAGATATCGGTTGCGTGCCTGGCAATACATCAATCCCAAAATCAATCTCCCTATCTGAAGGGATCCCAGGGAGCTCGTCCGGAAATACATCAAGGAACTCATTCACAATAGGCACGGACTTGGGAGTAGGCACCTCAAAGGTGGTGTCCGCAACTCGGACCAAATGGTAGATGCACTCTTTTTTTATCATCTTTGAGGCCTTAAGGTAGGAAATAAACCTACCTCTGGCATAATATTATTCCATTCCCACTCAATAGCTGGCTCATTAGGAAATCAAGCCTCATAATTCTGGTTCGGCACTCGAGTTTGACAAAGCATGAATAGAGCCAATCCATTCCTATTATTACATCAAAATCGATCATTCCTAGCTTGATAAGATTGGTACTACCTTGCTTGACAACCTCAAACTCAGCGGGAAAGAAATGGTCTATGAAGGCATCTGCAAATTCACTCCACCTCGCCGGAGGGCTCCCCTCCTCACGGGAATCCTCCCACATATCAAACCAAGAATACGCCGCCCCTTTCAGACGATAGGAGGCCAACTCCACTCCCTCCCTTTCAGTAGCACGCATGACTCGGAGGGTCTTGTGCATCTCATCGATAAAATCCCGAGGGTCATCCTCAGGGTCGGTACCTGTGAACTATGGAGGGGCTAACTGAAAGAACCTATTAATCCTGGAACCGGAAGAATCCCCTTGCCCGCTAGAGGATGTGGGGGCAACATTTGACCTCTGGGCCTGAGAGGCCACTAACTACATCAGCATCATAATAGCTCCCCTAAGTTCCCCAGCAGAAATATCGGGACCGGAAGCTGGGGCTGGAGGAGGATCAGGAATATCAGGGGGAGGGATTGTGGCAACCTCTGCTGGAGTAGGAATTGGGATTGTCCGGCCTAGTGTGGAGGAATCAAGTTGATTCGGAATCGGGGTATCATTCTCACCCGCATCATTCAATTGGGGACCCTGGGGTGGCATTGGCCTTTTGGTCGAGTCGCGCTTTCTTCCTGGGTGCCATTTACTGAAAGTTAAAACAGTGCATGAGTCAGAGAGAGAAACAACCTCACTTTTCACTCCATCGCACGATACAGAATAACAATGAAAGGTAGTATTCCTAAATGTCCAGCAGCCTCCTAATTATAGATGTGGTCGACAACACACTAATAAGAAGGGCTCTACTAGACACGGCTCCGATACATCCTAGTACACTTTAAAACCTTACGCTATGATACCATGTTTGTCACACCCCAACCCAGGGGAACGCGACCGGCGCTCGACCAAGTGAAACCAGTCAAGCCAGCCTACCTAGCCTTACCTGCCCGACTCATTTACTCCCCGAGTTTACAGCATACATTATTTACTGAGGTAGCATGAGATAAATCAAAATCATACATTTAGAACATTAAGTCCATTTTTCCTTTTACACCGCTATCAACATTAGATCTTCCAAAACATACATTCCAATTACAATATTTATGAAGTGGGATCACAGTTACGAAGATAATCCGACAACTACCCAAAATATACACAACCCACATAAGTGTCTACGGAGCCTCTAAAAGTACAGAAGGTGAACATAGACCTGCCAACGACAAGGCCTCGGCTATACCTCAAAATGGAACAACATGTACAAAAGAGAGCAACATATAACTACACATGGCCCCAGGAGGAAGTGGGGCTCACGAGAACTGCTGAAAGGAAGAGGAGAGGGCACCACTATCGACGATCGGCGCTGCCAGCTACTGAGCTACCTACATCCATAAGAAGATGTAGCACCCCCGACAAAAGGGACGTTAGTACCATTAAATAGTATTAGTATGTATGAAAATAGTCTACTCTAGATAGAATAAAATCAAACAGGCAATGATACAAATAGAAACCTCATATAACAATTCACCAAAGTGGGGGGAAAGCACAAATAAGAGTCACCATGTTTTCTTCTTCCGTTTTTCCATCTTTTGGTTAATAATCTTTTAAAGCCAAATGTTATTACTTTTACTAAACCACCGTGTCGTTGTCACACGGAGTCTAATCTCTGCCCGATCGTCTAAGCCATCCTAAGTGAGACATCAATATACCACCGTGTCATTATTACACAGAGTCCGATCTTTGCCCAATAGGCTAAGCCATCCCATTTGAACCAGTGGGACATTATCATTATCATACTTTCTTTATTACCACTGTGTCCTTATCACACGGAGTCCAATCTCTATCCGCTCGGCTAAGCCAACCCACTTGGCAATGAGACATCATAAATATCATACTTTCATATTTACCACCATGTGTACATCATGGAGTCCAATCTCCGTCCGATCGGCTAAGCCATCTCACTCTAGGACATAACATAATCATCTATAAATCTTTTAGTTCACATTTCATATCATTTCAATCTTTTGATTCTCATTTATTTTCATCACTTGGTTTAAGTTCTCAACACTTGGGCATGTTTAACCTTTTAGGTTACATTCCTCTCTTCATTCATATCATATATTCACCCTTCACATCGACCGAACCATCACATAAGAGGATTCGTACACATGGTAAAAGAAGGAGTATAGTGTCAAAATTTAGACACTCAAAATAGCATAATGACATCATAGTAACATGGAATGATATAGAAGCAAGAATTTCCCAATTTAGCACATAGAACCCATTTACTCTTTAGAGAATCAAACAAGGGAATTCATACCGTACATTTTGTCACCCACGATTTTTATTCCATAAAGATTAGAGTTAACCATAGATACCTCGATTTGGGGCTTTTCCTTCATTTCTACCACAATTCACTAGACCCTTTTTGCACCTTCAATCTAATTCACAATGTAGCACATTTGAACTTATAATTAGGAATAATGATCTTGGCTCAAGCTTAGTTGAGCATTTTATCAAACATTAGGTGTTCATTTAGATTGTATGGCCCCCTTTTTCGTGAAAGATTACTCTAACCTATTTCTCTTTACTAGTTTAGGATTACTTGACTACATGCATGTAAAGTTTCTATCCCTATTCCCATGAACTAACCTATCAATGGTTCATTTTAACAAAAATCTGGAAATTAAGATTGGTGGGGTAGAAGCTTACCTCTTATGGTGAAGAAATTGGTGTCCTACTTGATTAATTCCAAGCTTGAGTAGTGAGGGAGGATCAATTTGAGGGGGTTGGGAGATTCTCTCTCTAGAACCCACTCTCTTCTCACTCTAAGTTATCATAAAAAATGGTTTAAAATATAGGGGATGCGCATTATATAAGTCTGGGGGTCGGGTCTTAAAATTTAGGAAATAGGAGCCCCGATGCATCTTTGCGGTCTGAAATGCGATCGCATTTCGGTTTTATGCAGTCCGGAAACCTGCCGCATAACTGGCCTTAACTGGGCAAGAAAAGGAAATCAAACTACCCAGGTATGCGGCAATTATGTGGTCCACATACCTATTATGCGGTCGCATAGTGCACCGCATAACTCCCTCCGCAAAACTCAAGTGCAAACATGCGACAAACTATATAACTCACATACACAAAATGCGATCGTATTTTGGGCCGCATAGTTGCCCTCAAAATGGACAGCAAACTGTCCAACTATGCGATCACTATGCGGTCTGCATACCTGATATGCGATCGCATAGTGAATCGCAGATCCGCCTAATCTCGCAAAATTTCGTCATATAAGTCCGGGGGTACTTTTCACTCCAAAAAAGGTCTGAATCAAGATATTCTATGGTTATATCAACATGGGAACCTAACCGGGCATCGTTTTTTATTAAGGATTCTACGGGTCTTTACAACACTAGGTCTAATGAAACCCTTATTCAGCAAGTCTTGCAACTGTTCTTTCAACTCTTTCAATTCTGATGGGGCCATCCAGTATGGAGGAATTGAAATGGGCTGAGTGCCCGGAGTCACATCAACACAAAAATCAATATCCATGTCGGGTGGCATCCCCGACAGGTCTGCAAGAAATACCTCGTGAAATTCGCGAACAATAAGAACTGAATCTGTAAAAGAAACCTCAGCATCGGAGTCACAAATATGAGCCAAATAAGCCAAACACCCCTTCCCAACCATGCAACGAGCCTTGGCATATGAAATCACTCAGCTGGGAGAATGACTAGGAGTCTCTTTCCATTCTAATCGAGGCAACCCCAGCAAGACTAACGTAACTATCTTGGCGTGACAGTCCAAGATGGCATAATAAGGCGACAACCAATCCATGCCCAATATAACATCAAAATGGACCATGTAAAGAAGCAAAAGATCCACACTAGTTTCAAGACCCTCAATGACTACTACACATGAACGATACACACGATCTACCACAATAGCATCCCCCACCGGTGTAGACACATAAACAAGAACACTCAAGGAATCACGGGGCACAATCAAATACGAGGCAAAATAGGATGAAACATAAGAATAAGTAAACCCCTAATCAAATAAAATTGAAGCAGCTCTATCACAAACTGAGATGATACCTGTAATAACAGCATTGGAGAACTCCACCTCAGGCCTGGCTAGAAATGCATATAATCAGGGATGGGCCCTGCCACCCTGAACTACGTCTCTAGGATGACCCCCGATAGGTGGACCTCTACCTCTAGCGGGCTGGCCTCCACCTCTAGCATCCTGACCTCCACCTCTAACATTCTTTCCTCTACCTCTAGCTACTTAACCCCTACCCTTGGATGGCTGGGCAGGTGGTGCTGGAACTATAGCACGAGAACCCTGGTACTGATGCTGATTACCCACAAGTTTTGGACAAGATCTCCAAATATGCCCCAATTCACCACACTCAAAACAACCCTCCTAATATGTAGACTGACCCTAACGAGTCGGCTGACCTCGATAATAACTCTACAGAGGAGGTGTTCTAATAAGAGCTGATGGTGCACTGTAAACTGGCTGAGCAGAAAGAGGAATATAAGAACCACGATCGCCTGAAGTACCATGTGAAGCCTGAAGTGCTGAATGGAATGGCCTGGAAGACCGGCCTCTACTAAATGAACCCAAACCTCTAGTTGAGGCACCACTGAAACCACCGGAATAACGAGGTCTTTTGTCTAACCCTTGACCTCCCATCCCAAGAATAGACTCAACTCTCCTAGCCACGAGAGCTACATCCTGAAAAGAAATCTCGGTCCCTGTCTCCTTGGCCATCTGCAACCTGATGGGCTGAGTAAGGCCATCAATAAACCGTCTGACCCCCTCTCTCTTGGTGGGAAACAAAAGGATAGTATGTCTAGCTAACTCCACAAAACGATTCTCATACTGGGTCACTGTCATGCTGCCCTGTTGAAGTCGCTCAAACTGACGACGCTTCTTTTCTCGAGTAGTAACAGGCAGAAACTTCTCCATAAAGAGATGAGAGAACTGATCCCAAGTCAAGGCAGGTGATGCAACGGGTCTAGTCAACAAGTAATCCCTCCACCATTTCTTGGCGGAACCAGTCATCTGAAAGGAAGAGAACTCGACCCCATTGGTCTCCAAAATACCCAAATTATGCAGAACCTCATGACCACTATCGAGATGTTCCTGAGGATCCTCTGAAGTGCACCACTGAAATGAAAAGAAAATAGCTTAATGAACTTGTCCAATCTCCACAATGCATCTGAGGACATAACTGCCCCATCAACAATCGGCGATGTAGCAAGTGGCTGACTTACCCAAACCGGATTAGCTGCTAGGGTCAGAACTTGAGGAGTAGTCTGATCAAGAGTGTGAGTAGCAGGAGTCTGGACCCCTCCTCCAGCCTGAGATACGGTTGTTGCCACTGGGAGTGTGCCTATCTGGCCTACACTCTCCATAATGCCCACTAAACGGACCAAAGTGTCCTGAAGTACCGGGGTAGCAATAAACCCCTCTGTGACCTGAGCTTGTCGCGCTGGAACGGTCTGAGCTAGAACCCCATCATTCATCTCAATCTGGGGTTTCAGAGCTGGGGCTGCTGTCTGAGCAATGGGATGAGTCCTTCCCCTACCTCGGCCTCTAACGCTGCACTTGCGGAAAATCCCTCGTAGGTGCGGTAATGACTTAAAGTCCAAAACTTCACTTCTGCGGAAAAGGCACGCACCTGCGGGCCCGCTTCTGCAGATGACCTTCCACATCTGCGACCTTGCCCAGGACATCCCTTTTCGCTTCTGCGTTCCCTCATCCGAATCTACGAATGCGCAAAGGCTGCTCCCCTTTTCGCACTTGCGCTCATAGACCAACTTGACCAAAACCGCACCTGTGCTCTTCCTTCTGCACGTGCGAATCCGCACTTGCGCTCTCCCCTCCGCGGGTGCAAAACACCAGAAACCAGCAATTCTTCAGCTATTTCCTAAGTCCAATTTTAATCCGTTAAGCACCCGAAACTCACCCGAGGCCCCCGGGACCTCAACCAACCATACCAACCATTCATAAAACACCATACAAACTTAGTGGAACCTTCACACCACATCGAACAACATCAGAAACACAAATTATGCATGGATTCAATCCTAATGAACTTTGAAATTTCCAAATTCTTCAAACGACGTCGAAACCTATCAAATCTCGTTTGAATGACCTCAAATTTTACACACAAGTCAAAAATGACACTACAAACCTAATCCTACTTCTGGAATTCCATTGCAGGCCCGATATCAATATTTCCACTATCGACCAAAATCGCCAAAATTTCTTTTTTCGCCAATTCAAGCCTAAATCTTCTAACAACCTCCAGATCACATTTCGAACACACTCCTAAGTCCAAAATCACCTAACGGAGATAACGGAACCATCAAAATTCAAATCAGACGTCGTTACACACAAGTCAACATCTGGTCGACTTTTCCAACTTATGCTCCCAAATAAGAGACTAAGTCTCTCAATTCGTTTAAAAACCCAACGTGAACCCTTCCGCCAACCCAAAATAGTAGAATACGATACGGGGAAAGCAGTTAATAGGGGATCGGGGCTCTAACTCTCAAAACGACCGACCCGGTCGTTACATCCTCCCCCTCATAAAATAATTGTTCATCCTCAAACGAGTATAAAGACATACCTAAATCCATGAAAAGATGAAGATAACGATTGTGCATATCCCGCTCAGTCTCCCAAGTCGGCTCCTCGACCGGCTGACCCCTCCACTGCACCTTTACTGAAGCAATGTTTTTTTACTTTAGCTTTCTGACCTGCATGTCAAAAATAGCCACTGGCTCCTCAGCATAAGACAGATCCTTTTACAACTGAATTGAGCTGAAATCCAATACATGAGTCGAATCAGCGTGATACTTCTGGAGCATAGAAACTTGGAATACCGGATGAACTTCTGCTAGGCTGGGAGGTACAGCAAGCTCACAAGCAACCTCCCCAACACGATGCAATATCTCAAAAGGACCAATGTACCTCGGGCTCAGCTTGCCCTTCTTCTTGAACCTCATGACACCCTTCATAGGCGATACTAAAGCAAGACACGAACTCCAACCATGAATGCTAAATCGCGAACCTTCCGGTCTGCATAACTCTTCTGTTTGGACTAGGCTATGCAAAGTATATATTGAATCACCTTCACCTTATCCAAGGCATCCTGGACCAAGTCTGTACCCAACAATCGGGCCTCGCCCAGCTCAAACCAACCCACCGAGGACCGACACCGCCTACCATACAGAGCCTCACACGGTGCCATCTGCATACTAGACTGGTAGTTGTTGTTGTAGGCAAACTCCGCAAATGGAAAGAACTGGTCCCATGACCCTCCAAACTCCATCACACAAGCACGGAGCATATCCTCTAGAATTAGAATCGTGCGCTCGGACTGCCCGTGCATCTAAGGGTGAAAGGTCATGCTCAGCTTCACCGTAGTACCCAACTCCTATTGTACAGCTCTCTAGAACCGTGATGTAAATTGTGTACCTCTATCTGAAATGATGGAAGCTGAGACTACATGAAGGCGAACAATCTCTCTGACATAAATCTTAGTTAACCTCTCTAAAGAGTAAGTAGTCATAACTGGGATGAAATGATTACTTCGCCAGCCGGTCCATAATCACCCAAATAGCATCAAACTTTCTCGAAGTCCGTGGGAGTCCAACTAAGAAATCCATGGTGATCCTCTCCCACTTCCACTCTGGGATCTCTAACCTCTGAAGAAAGCCACCAGGTCTCTGTTGCTCATACTTGACCTGATAACAGTTGAGACACCTGGCCACAAACCCAACTATATCTTTCTTCATCCTCCTCCACCAATAGTGATGTCTCAAATCTTGGTACATCTTCGCGGTACCAGGATGGATGGAATACCGCGAACTGTGGGCCTCCTCAAGTATCAGCTCTTGAAAGGCCATCCGCATTGGGCACACATATCCGGTCCTGCATCCTCAACACGCCATCATCACCAATAGTCACATCTCTAGAATCACCTCGCTGAACTCTGTCCTGAAGGACTGGAAGATGGGGATCATCATATTGGCACTCCTTTATGCGGTCATAAAGAGAAGACCGAGCGACCACACATACTCGGCTCGGCTCCGAAATATCCAATCTCATAAACTGGCTGGCTAAATCCTGCACGTCCAATGCCAATGGCCTCTCTGCTGTTGGAAGATATGCCAAACTCCCCCAACTCTCCGCCCGATGACTCAAGGCGTCAGCCACTACATTGGCCTTCCCCGGGTGGTACAATATAGTGATGTCATAATCTTTAAGTAGCTCCAACCACCTCCGTTGACGCAAATTAAGCAGGTGTTGTAAAACTCCGGTGATCAGTGTAGATCTCACAAGGAACACTATACAAATAATGGCGCCAGATCTTCAAAGCGTGAATAATAGATGTTAACTCAAGAACATGGACAGGATAATTCTTCTCATGCACCTTCAGCTATCTGGACGTGTAGGCAATCAGCCTACCGTCCTGCATCAACACCGCTCCAAGTCCAATCCTCGAGGCATCACAATAGATAGTGTAAGACCCCAAACCTGTAGGCAATACCAATACTGGGGCTATATTCAAAGTTGTCTTGAGATTTTGAAAGCTCTCATCACACTCCTTTGTCCACCTGAACAGAGCACCCTTTTAGGTCAGCTTGGTCATAGGTGCTGCAACAGATGAAAACCCCTCTACAAAGCGACAGTAATATCCAACCAAACCAAGGAAATAACGGATCTCTGTAGCTGATGATGGTCTAGTCCAACTCTACATTGCCTCCACCTTCTTCGGATCTACCTCGATCCCATCATAAGATACTACGTGACCCAAGAATACCACTTAATCAAGCCAGAATTTACACTTAGAAAATTTTACATACAATATCTTATCCCTCAAAGTCTTAAGTAGTCCTCAGGTGTTGCTCATGATCTTCCCGAGTCCGGGAATACACCAGAATATCGTCAAAAAACACAATGACAAAGGAGTCAAGATAAGGACAGAACATATTGTGCGTTAAATGTATAAAGGCTGCTGGGGCATTGGTTAGCCCAAAAGACATGACAAGAAACTCATAATGACCATATCTGGTCGTGAAAGCAGTCTTCGGTATATCCGGCCCCCGTCTTCAACTGATGATAGCCAGAACGCAAGTTAATCTTGGAGAACACCTTGGCACCTTATAACTGATCAAATAAACCATCATTGCGAGCCAATGGATACCTGTACTTCATTATAACCTTGTTCAGCTGACGATAATCAACACACATATACATAGAACCATCCTTTCTCTTCACAAACAAGACCGGATCACCCCAAGGTGACACACTGGGCCTAATGAAGCCCTTATCAAGCAACTCTTGCAACTGCTCCTTCAACTTCTCCAACTCAGGAGGAGACATACGGTAAGGAGGAATAGACATGGGTTGAGTGCCCGTCAACAAATCAGTGCCAAAGTTAATATCTCTGTCGGGAGGCATGCCTGGAAGATCAGCTAGAAACACATCAGGGAAGTCCCTCACTACTATAACTGGCTCAATTGTAGGGGAATCAATGTTGTCATCTCTCACATTAGCCAAACACACATCACACCCCTTCTCAACCATACGTTGAGCCTTAAGGAAATGAAATGAATCTTGATTGGTGCTAACCCTACACCACTATATAGTAGCGAGGATGGTCGATGCAGTTTTACCCAACGAGGTGGGTATCGATTTCCATAGGGAGTTAATTTGGTTTGTAGTCGGGTATCTAACTAATCTAGATGTGTGTGTCGTTCCTAATTGCACTTCCAAATATTGTTATGATTGATTATATTCTAATTTTATACTATTGTACTCTAGAGTAAACTAATGACAATATTTTTTGTGATAGTTTTCAAGAGTTAAAAGGCACTAGGGTAGTGACTTCCTCTTAGATGGATATCTAACGAGTATCGAGAATCTAGGGCAAGCTTGTTTTTATTGGGGTCGTGATATAACCATCACACATAAGTGCTCACTTTATACATCTCGGTAGTTTGAGTGACTTTTCCCAATTGTGTTTTCTCAAGTCCAAATGGGTGTTCATGCATAACAAATGGCATTGGCTCAAGTCGGGTATTACTATCTCTAGGTTTAACCCTTTAATTGGGGCTATCAATCTCTTAAATTCACCCCAATTCCTTGTTAACCTAATTTCCTAGACTAAGTCCCTCTTTCTCAAGAAGAGCCTAAGTCATAAAGGCACGAATCAGTGTTTGCAACCACCAACTCTACAATTCAAGCATGAATTAAGCTAAATATCACTAACCCATAAAAATAATTAAGCCTTAAAATTAAAGACTAATTAAATACCCACTCTAGGGTTGGGTTAAAACTCTAGCTATGGGGTCTAGCTACCCATGATAATAGCAGAAATCAAAGATAAAGATGAAATATAAGCCATAATATTAAATTGAAAGATGAAAATCTAAAGTTTCAAGGAGAAATCTACTACAAAATTCCCCAAAAATGGTAAAAACCACCGTTCACGTCCTCAGCTAAACAAAACTTTGACCTAAAAATGTCAAAAGGTCTATTTATACTAAGCTAAAATTTTCGGACAAAACAACCGCGTAGTTGTGGCCGCCTCGGCGTTTGTCCTTATGCGGCCGCGCTTTTATGTTGTTGTTCGCGCTCTTGTTCCCAGTCTTGGATTTGTTCAAGTATGACTCCTTCATGAGTTGATTATGGCTTCTTGTCACGACCCGAAATCCCACCTTCGGGCCATGACTGCATCTAACATTGAACCCGCTAGAC
>ML260769.1:108500-203357 GCA_005239495.1 Nicotiana undulata | reverse complement strand
TCATTAGACATGGAATGTGGCGTTTATATAGATTTCTCAAGGCACCTTACTAAAGGTCTTAACTGATGTGGAATAAATATATATTAGAGTCCAACAAGGATAAGATATCTTAATCCATGTAGAAAAGAAAACTTACAGGCGGATAAGGCGGGCAGCGTGGATTGGGGTACTACAATTTGACTCCAACTTGGATTACAAAATGCTATATCCAAATAAGAGGAATACATGTTAAAGGAGAGCGAGTTTCAGGTTCATGCACGAATTAAGACATCATAGTGCCAAGAATCTTAGCAACAATCAATTGTTGAATTTAAAAATCTCTAGCAACTGCCACATCTAGCAGATCAATTATATGCCCATTAAAAGTTCCACTTTAAAATGTCTTGCAGAGTCAAGTTTAAATGGAATTGCTTGCCATTTAAAACTCATTTTTGATTTTAGTGCTTAAGAAAAGGAGGAAGACTAAGGTCAAGAAGGAGCAATAAAATATCTTGGCAGTACTTCAAGACTAGTCTCGAAATGAAAAGTTTAAAATTGACAAGTCTTGAAGTAGGGGGCATTTGTAGGCATGTAAAATTTATTGGATTCATATTCAATAAAATAATTTGAACTATATTTTAAAATTCAAGATATATTAGTCTAAATAAATATATGGGCTAATATAATTGAATTAATTATATAAGTCCACTATATATTGATTAAATAAATAAGTCTTAATCCATTGGGCCGACCCATTTAATTGGGCTACAAATGATGAGCCCACTTCATTAAGCCCAAGATTCCATCTTCCTAGAGGCCCAGTGCCACGTGTCAAATGACGTGTCATGCCAAGTCAAATGAAAGAGCCAATAGGACCATGCCATGTGTCAAATGATGTGGCAATCCAAGACAAATAAATGAGCCAATTAAATCATGCCAAGTGTCTGGATGGTATTGGTCAATTCAAACGGACCAATCAAATCGCAGAGCCATACCACTCCTTACAACTATAAATAGAGGTCTTCATAAAGCTAGAAGACACCAGAAGTTATAACAAGAAGCAAGCAGAGAGCTCGTGGATCAAACACCGCAGATTTCTCTACAAGCTACAAGTTCAAGCATTCAAGCACTCAAGCTACAAGTTCAAGTCAAGATCAAGAACGAAGGCAAGCCAAATACCAAGGCGTTCAAGATCGAATTACTTGTTCGTGATCAAACCAAATCCAAGTTCAAGAAGGAGATTCAAGACCAAGCTTTACAAGCCCTTGAATCAAAATCAAAATCAAGTTAATCAAGATAGTATACATTCTTGAAGAATCAGAGGAATACCACAGAGATTGTAACACTTTCATTTATTGAAATCAAATACTACATTTGTTACGCAATTTTCCGATCTTGATTATTTATTTTTCTCGACGCGAAAATTTATTGTTACAACGCCTATGCTAACTATTTTAACTAACTTAGAGTTTTTTACATGCTTGATCCTTATTTAACTATCATTTATAAAAATAGCACTATTTATTATTTATTTCATAAATAATACTTTTTTTTTCATTAATAGCACATTATAAAAATTAAGCGCAACATCTAATAAGTTAATTGACTCACTAATCACGGGAAGTACTTTTTTTTTTCCATCTCCATTCTCCCTTTACAACATTTATCTTCTTCACTCTATTTTTTGAAAATCTGATGCATATCTGAATGCCACCTAAATCAAGATGTATTGATTTATATATCTTTTATACTCTGTATATCAAGTATCACTTTAATTCAAAATGTATTTTATGTATATAATTTTTGTATATTTATTTGTGAAGTACCATCTTATTTTAAGAAGTATTTTTAATGTATATTTCAAATATATTTTATATGTCAAGTTCCATCATATATATATATATATATTATTTTTTGTATATTTATATACATTCTTAATTAAATTTAAGATATATTTGTTTATGTATATTTCACATGTCTAAGTGTCATCTTAATTGATGATGTATTTTTTATGTATATGTTTTGTATATTTTATATGTGTTAATTCAAAGTATATTTTTATATATACGTATTGTACATATTAACGTATATTATTATCGAAGTAAGATCTTTATGTTAAGAAAGGAAGAAAGAAGTAAGAGAAAAACTTAAGAAAGATAATTAAAAATAAAACGAATGGAACAAATTTAAAAAATATATTGGCTTCGGCATAAAACAAAACTAAGAAGACAATGAAAAAGAAGGAAAGCTAATCAATAAAGAGAAAAAAAAAGACATGATTTTTGTACAAATAATTATTAATTTTCCATTCAAATTGCTTATGTTTAGGGATTAATAATTAATATTCTTATTTTAATGGAACTGTGTGCTATAAATATAATTATTTTCCTGCCATATCTGTAATATTGAATTTCATGCTAAGAATTTATTATATTTCTTTTAAAACTGTGACAGTTATGTAAAGTATTTGTATAAAATTTGTTACTATAGTGTACTCATGGTGTATTACTCTCGGATGAATGATTAATTTTAGGAGCTTCGGCCAAAATAGTATATACTCTACTGTGTTAATTTTAGGCTTAATTGTGATTGTGCTTCATGCTAGACTCCAATTGAATAAGTTGTTATTTATATTCGCTTTTTAGCACAGTAAAAATGTAAATAAAGGCATATAGTGTTTTATTTCTTAAAGATCATCTTATATTACATAAAAAAGATTACACAAAAAAAAAATCGCAAACAAAAACTTAATTATCCAACAATTAAAATCTCTAATTTCATATTACATAGAGAAGGTTTAAGAGATTCAACTTTATCGAGTTTAATAAGAAGATTTAAAGTGATTCTTTCAACAATATGTGTAGGACACGAAAGAAGACTAAAACAAGAAAGAGAATAAATCAAAAAAAAGAAAGAATGATGAAAAAATGAGGAAATAAAATGTGGATATAACTAAAATAAGGAGAAAATTTATTTAAAAAATAAATTTGAAAGAGTGTTAGACTAAATTAACCATATTTTATGTTAGGTGGGCCATTTTGATAGAGTTTTTCAACTGTCATGTGCTTCCAAGCAAGTATTTACACACATTATGCCAGGTCATCAACGAGAGGGACTTAATATGAAGGACAATATAGTTTTAATACGAGGTTTTGAAGACACCGAACAATTAAAGTAGGAAACTAACCAAAATGTGATAGTTTAACGGAGTTTTAGGGTATTAACTCTTATTATTAAGGTACCAAGATGGAAAAAAATAAATACAAAAGAGCTGTTGCAGGGGATGGCCATGCAGTCAATTACTTCCTTTTTTCAAAGTCTAGGAAATCCATATATTGGCTAAGACTATCCACCACACAACTTTTTAAAAACAAATTTTAGAGGCATTTTATCCTTGATCCTGGAGATGTGGGTTTTCTGGCTTTCAGAACATGTCTTGTTCCTCTCTAGCCAAATGGTCCAGATACACATATAAGTAGTCCTCCTAATCTGCTTCAAGGCTCTAGGAGTTGTCTGATGTTGCCAGCATTCCATCAGAATCAGATCTCTCACCTTCAGTGGCTTTACCCAATAGATTCCGCAGATGTTCAGGAACAATTCCCAGCATTCTCTACCTACTTTGCAGTGCAGGAGGAGGTGTTCTATTGTTTCTTTGTCATTCTCACATAAATAGTATCTACTGCACAATAGGAATCCTCTTTGACAGGTGCCTTAGTCTTCCAAATCGACTTCCAAAGCCGGATATAATCCCATTGATCACCTTGCTTCATTAATAAACTATAACAATTGCTGATAAAGAAACTCTTGTCTGTACTTGCTGCCCAAATGAGAGTATCCTGTTTGTTTTGAATAATCTGAAAGGCTCCAGCATCTGAAGTGAAAAAAAAGTCTTTTACTTTCCAGTCATTCAAATTTCTCCTGAAACTTAAGTGCCATCCTGTGCTTGAAACTTAAGCATCTGACACAAAACCATACTTGTTGCTGGAACAGTTGAACAGAACTGGAAATTTGGACATTAAACTATCATCTCCAGCCCAAGTGTCTGCCCAGAAGCTGAAACTACATATGTTGGCAGAATTCATCCCATAGCCAAAAAGAAGTAACAAACACTGTGCATCCTAGCCACGGAGGTAGAAATGGTAACTTGCCTGCTTATGAAGAACAGTGGTTTTAGGCAAAAAGGTCATTTTCTGCTCCCTCTCTTGGCAACCCCTGAGTTCTCTCCAGCAATCTAAACAAATCAAATCGAAAGAGTATAGCTCCTCGTATTCACGGTTATCTAGGCAACATCCACAACTGATACAACGTTCAATGCATATAATACAAGCCCTGCATAACTGAGTGGCAGATTGCTTCCTTTGGCAACTCTCTGAAGGGCAATCATAAACTAGTCCAAGTCGCTGGCATTTCGGGCAAACTTCAATATCCAAAGCGCAGTCAACATTAGAATGGCCACTACCCAAAAACCGCGGCTTACGAGTAGTTGGCAGCTTGCTATTATCTTCACCCATTAAGAGCTTAAACTCTTCAAAGTGCTGGTTTGTCACACCAAAAACTCCATCAATCCCTATATACTTAAGTCTGTTTTTTCCACCAGACTTGAAGACTTTTAAGTTAGACAGAATACCATCAGCGGTGAGTCTAATACACCCTGGGACACTTAACTGCATATACACAGGCAAACATGAAATGAGAAAACTAAAATAAGTTAGAAGTAATAGAATCGAATTGAAAACTAAATACAAGGTATGAAGCACTTTATAGTAAGAAATTTAATGGAGTAAATGAACTTCCCAAGAGGTTAAAAGGAGGTGAGGTGAATGGCAGACACTTCAGTATAAAGACTACCAAAAACCGGTTAGACATAAGACCCTTCCATTCCGGTTACAGTTTGTCACTTTCTCAAGTTGTGTATATGAAATTGTTAATGCCATCTACCAGCATAAGCGTATCAATTTAAAAATGAAACGAATTAATTATTTCTATTGACAGATTACAACATGTTGAAGAGCAGTATTAGACATAATAGATAACATAAAAAGCATTTCCGCGGGGAAAGATCAATAGGTGTAAAATAATGAAATAGATGAATGAAACAATGAGGAATCTCACACACACTTCTAGTTAATAGTAATACTGGTGTTGGATGAAATCAAAGTTACAAAGTTCAATGAATGTCCTATGGACTGTAAAATATTTTTAAAACAACTATAATGCATCAATTCCTAGGTAGTTTGGGTTGGTACATGAATCCTAATAGTACCACTTTGCTTCATCTGGACCCCCTTTATACCCCTTTTATTTCAACACTCAACAATCTGGGTTCCTATAATAATTAATGTCTCTACATTTTCTATTGACATATAAATCTTTAAGCATACAAACAAGACTCCTAAAAATACCAGGCCTAATGTAAATGTACCAACTTTTTTACTTCTGTTGTTTTCTGTTTCTCTAAGTCCACACGGATCGGAGGAATTTTAGATCTTTTGAGCAACTTACTTCTTTGTAATTTTAGGTCTACATCATTCCCCATCATAGTGCCATAATTACAGGCAAGAACAGTTAGAGATCTACGTTGAACATGACCAAACCATCTCGTGGTGACTTCCTCTCCTTTATCTCTATGTCAGCTACTTGCCAATCCATATGATGTGATCATTTCTATATCACAGCACATTTAGCTTTACGTCCACATTTCCACAATACTCATCTTGTGGAAAATTTAGGTCTTAGAGGTCAAACATCAAATTCCATATGATATTGCTAGTTCTATACACATTCTACTAAACTTGCCTTTCATTTTGGTATGTCTCTTCCTATTAGTGAACGAGAACTTTAAAATTATGATACGAGACCAATAAAGCGAGCACAGAACATAGTAACAGCACAACTATAATAAAAGCATGATATGATACGAGACCAATAAAGTGAGCACAGAACATAGTAACAGCACAACTATAATAAAAGCATGATATGTATCGTGCTACTCTTAATTCAGATATGAGACTTGCCAATCATGCCAACTTTACTTACTACATGATGACACCTTATCAGACACAAATTGAGCAAAACCATCAAGAGATAGTGACAAGATTTAGCTAGGTAAAACAATAACTGACCTTTGTCAGGCTGGGATTCTTCTCAAGTACATGCTTCAAACCAAGAATAGTGATGCCTACGCAGTAAACGAGACTAAGAGAATGAAGATGACCTTGAGCCCTATTTGTCAACTTTATAAGAATATCATCTGTGAACTTAAAACTAAGTGGACACTCAATGTGAATACTTCTCCACAAAAGTGGATCTCCTCTAACAGCATCACGTAAAGATTTGCATACTCTTTCGACAGCAAGAAGGTCCCCCAAGCCTAAATAACCAAGGGCCAGCAACAGTGCATCTGAAGGATCACCTCCATCCATATCAGAATGATCATTAATTCCCCCTCGATCATTATCCATTGAATTATCTCTGAGAATCCAATACTTCTCATAACTAAAACCCATAATCTCCGTATTCCCATTCATCAGACCATGGCCACCTTCCAATCCCTCACTGAGATCCATTCCAAACAGCTCACAATTTCCATCAGTCTTACCTGCATCCTGATGAATTCTCACAGTTCCACTCAATACAAAATCAAGTTCCGCAAGCAAATGATCGTCCACCCCCTTAACCTCAATCTCATCTGACATAAACCCAAGAGTCTTTAACCCAAAATCATTCTCAAGATCCTCTAAGAAACCAGCGATGGTCGTGAGACCAGTGCCTTTGGTTGTAACATCCATATTAAAGGGATCCTGAGGCAACAAATCAGCAATATCATCCGAACCCTTATGAGCATTTCCACCTTTATAATCATAAAGCTCCCCCATTTCACAATTCAAACCCCAAAAATCACCAAACCCACCCACTTTATCATCTAAGCATCTCTCCATGGAACACCCATCATCAAACCCAATCCTAGTTAAGTATCCTTCTTCTTGATTCAAGGCCATAGCGCCCAGGTGCAGATCTAGCTTGTAACCTAGGTGAACCCAATAGCTTTTGCCCAAACACTGTATAGGTATTAAGAAATCCACTAACTATCTATAAATATTTGACTATGAACTCAGTTATTACATATCAACTTGAGTTTGTGGTAGGAACTATAAACTTCAAACCCTGAATCCCTCTTTGATAGCGTCTACTCAAAACAGTCACCAATAACCTAAAAATGATCACCCGCCTAGGCTAAAAGAGAACACCAAAACACTCAATTCTCAAATGCAGATTAAAACAAAAACACCAAAAAATTCCCAAAGTTGAAATTCAGAAACTTGTTGCAGCTCAAATATTTAAGAGAAATTAAACCAAATACGAATAGGAAAACAAGCGGATAGAATGGATTAATAAACCGGAATTGGCGCAATAAAACTAGTGGTAATAGAAAGCGCAACTATAAGACGCAATACAACAATATATAGACGGTAGTATGTGAGAAGATTGAAATCAGATTTGATATTGGAATGGGATAAGTAAGGAGGAGGAGGATAAAGAATCAAATCCAAATCCCAGAAGGAAATGAAATAATGAACTTTTGAACTATTACACGCGTGTTACGTAGACGGTAGTTATTGTTTTTGTGTCTGAGAATCGCTAATTTTGGTGGAAGAGAAAGAGAGACGCTTTATGAATCTACCATGTCTTTTCTTGGTGGGAACGTGTGGCGCGAGAGATTAGTGTTCCTCTTGAGTTGTAAGCTAATTTATTAATTTAATTGAGATCTTTACACAAATACCCCGCTCAATACTGTTTACTTTTATATATATAAATTAATTATAAATAATATACATTTTTAGTCATTCTAAAAATAATAACCAATGTACATATTATACATTTTTTTGGCTAGCAAATGCAATTAATTTTGGCGGACTGATTAATTTATATTATGCCCTAAATTATGTATTAATTATATAATTACATACATATTATATATGAATTATACCTTCTCAATTATTTTTAATTTAAACAGTTGGATGGATGACTTTTTGCGTTATCTTATTTAAAAACGGGCTTCCTCCAGAGTTTGTACTTTATACATAAAGGGTATTTTCTTTTGTCTAGAACTAGATTAGTGGTTCTTTATACAAGTTATTAATTACTACGCTGTATTTAATTTGATTGCAAGATTTCTTACTTTTTTTTGATTAAATTACCACTTTATACATGTCAATACAAGTATATGAATCAGAAAAAATCGCTAGCTTTGCTAAGACACGAGATTCATATTTAAATAAGGTTCCAGGGCTTCTTTTCATATAATTGGTAGAGTGAATGCTACTTTGCTAATAAATTACTTAGTTTTAGAACCTTAATTCAACATATTTTGCCCAGTCTATAATTATATTATTTCCAAAGATGTTGGCATCTGCGATTTACCACTAATAATTTTCAAATAGCCCTTACTATATATGCTCAAGACAGGAGAGTAATAGATCACTGCGTAACGTAATTGATAATCTTATACAACTTGTCACTGTGCATTCGTCATATTCAGGTTAACTTACCATTGGAAATTCCCTTTGGTATATTATATATATTCGTCATTTCCATTTCTTGAACCACTAAGACAGCTTCCTTTGATGCCAAGGCAACATCACATCACATCATGGCAACTGTAAACACACTTAGATCAACAAGAATAATTTGGTTTTGATGACTTAGAGACCACGGTGAGAAGATCAAAGTTACACCAAAAGAGAAGGACGTGTACTTTTATAATTAAAAAAAACTTGAGAAAATGGATCTTTCACTTACAGAGTTTAAATTTTGTGCATTTATTTTTTGGCATATAGATCATGATTATACACCTGTCAGATTAAGTTTGACTTGTATAGATAATTTACAACATTCGGTTAGGTTTGCTTACAGACACTTAACATAAAAAATAGAGTAATAACCTATTGTAACCGATTAAATTAAACTAATAGTTGAAAGAAATTTATATTGTGAATGCATATATACAATTTAGATCCTTATCAAGTTTACTTGAGAAATGGATCTTTCATTCCAAGAGTTTGGGATAATTCTTGGCCGGCAAGGTGTTCTTTCCTTAATTGTTCTACTCACTCACACACACTTCCTTTAGAAGTCCCTTAGGCTAAGTAATGGAATAAGACTTTAGGCGAACGAATGGAATAACACATTATTTTTGGTAATTAAAATTTTAGTTAATCACCAAGTGTATATGTACAAAGCACAGCTTAGCTACAACTCAGCCCAGCTGTTCCCAAAGTAACAAACTCAAGACAAAAACAAGCTGTAATCATTCCTTACGGGACTAATAGCATGTTTGGCCAAGCTTCTCAAGAGGTCAAAAGTGCTTCTTTTTTTCCCAGAAGCACTTTTTTTCTTAATTTGAGGTTTGGCCAAGCTTTTTTTGGTAAAAAAAGTGCTTTTGGGAAGAAGCAGAAAAAAGTAGCTTCTTTCCAAAAGCAGAAGCAGAAGCAGTTTTGACTTTTCTTCTTACCAAGAATACCCTTAACAAAATATACTATATACCAAAATAACCGTTAAACCTAGTACTTAAGATATTAATGTATAAATATTTCTTATTATTTTTAGGATAGCTTTCTAATATATAGTGACTTTAGGGGTGAATATTTTTATATTTTGTTGAATGATTTTCAATATATTTAATTTATATTAAATGAATTAAGTACTTTTAAATTTTATTTTCATAGTTTACTTAAATAAAATGAAAAGATTTAATTATTGCATGTAATAACAAATTTTTGAGGTTATTTATTTACTTGTAATAGTAACTATTAAGTAAATCTATTCATGTCCTTATTCGTAATTTGATACTTAAAAGCACTTTCTGAAAAGCTTGGCCAAACACAAATAATTGCTCAAAAGTGTTTTTCAGAGAGATTAGCCAAACACAAACTACTTCTCTTAAAAAGTACTTTTTTCAAAAACACTTTTGAAAAAAGTACTTCCCACAATAAGTTGATTTCTCCCAAATAGGCTATAAGCAATACACCTCCTAGGGTGAGGTGACTGCGACAAAAATATAAAGGTTAGATGGGACTCGGAGGAACAACTCGACAGCCTCGTGAGAATACTTAACTCAAGCAATCAGTTAACTACGCCTAATCTTAAACTAATTGGGACCTGATTGAGAATAGCTACCTAACATGCAAATACAGACACACCTAACTTGGTTTTTACCCTATTTATGCTGCATATTTATGCTAGGCCACGCAGGGGAGGATAGAGGGTGGAATTTTACTCTATTTATGAATATAACGGTAAGCACACGAATTTAAGATTTACACTCTAAGTTTAGATCACAACCCTAGTAAATATCTAGCTACTCTTAGTAGAAATGGAAGAAAAGAAGGAGAAATATTAATTAAATTCATAATATAAAATTAAAATGATAAACTATGGTGCTTTTGACCCAAAATGATCACAAATTACCCAAGATGGTAAACTACAACGGCTACAACTAAATAAACTTCAAAACTTGACCTAAAAAAATGATTATGGTCTATTTATAGTGGCCCAAATTCACTGACAAAAATGCACTCCGGGAGGTTTTGCAGCCGCACAATTCCATGTGCTGACCGCACTTTGCTTGAGTCTGCAGGTAGAGGGATTCTGCAGCCGTACAATCTGACTTGCGGCCGCACTTCAGCTTCTGCGGCCTCACAATTCTATGCGTAGTCCGCACTTCTGGCAATGCTTCAGTCTTGGTCATTTTGCACACTTTATGAACTTTGAATTCTTATCAGTGTGACCATGTTCAGCGGCCACACAAATTGTGTGCCGTCCGCATTTCTCTTCAATCAACCTTTGAGCTTCAACATCAGATCTGCGGCCGCAGAGAGAATTTTGCGGTCGGCGCTTTCTTTTGCAGACCACACTTTTGGTCTAATGCGCCCCTTCTTGACTTGTGAGCCGAAACACTCATTTTTAAGTTGGATTTCTTCATTTGAGTCCAAATCCCCAACATTCCTGCAATTTGCACACTTTCATTAGTTTTGGAAACATAAATCAACTCTTTCAGACTAAAACTAAAGCAAAAAGGTACTAATAAGTGGTCAAAATCCATACTTATCACTAGTCCCACCCCGAGACAAAGTAAACAAATGCTCGACTCCCTACTAACCTTAAACCCTAATGCTCGACCTGTACACCTTCATATCAAGAGCCATGCCCTCACAAATCTTAAGTCAAGTCATGTCCTACCTGATCACCATTTCCCCAATACTTCATCGGCCGCCCTCAACCTCTTCTTGTTTCAGCTTTATCATATGCTATTTAATCTATTCATGATGTGTTGGGTCGATTGGTTCGGGTTCGGAGTGGTCGTGGTGAGAATTGAGACACTTAGTCTCTTAAATGAGCTTAATAGTTGGAAAAGTCAACAGAGAGTTGACTTATAGGTAAACGACCTCGGAATGTGGATTTTATGGCTCAGATAGATTTGTTAGGTGATTTGGTACTTAGGAGTGTGTTGGAAATGTGATTTTGAGATCCGGAGTAGAATTAGGCTTGAATTGGCGAAATTGAGTTTTTGGCGATTCCTGATCGGCAGTGTAAAATTAGCTTTCGGGGTCGGAACGAAATTCTGGAAGTTGGAACAGGTTTGTAGGGTCATTTTGTATGTGTGTTCAAATTTTCAGGCCAATCGAACGTGTTTTGGATGATTTCGGCATCTTTGGCGAAATTTGGAAGTTTCTAAGTTCTTAGGCTTGAATCTGAGGTGAATTTGGTGTTTTGGTGTTGTTTTGGGTGTTTCGAAGTCTCGACTAAGTTTAAATAAGGTTATGGGATGTTTTGGCATGTTTGGTTGAGGTCCCGAGGGACTCGGGTGAGTTTCGAGTGGTTAATAGATCGATTTTTGGATTTTTGAGATAACTATTTTCTGGTGTTTTTGTTGCAGAGAAATACTCTACGTGTTCACAGAGGGAGTCTCGCATTCGCATAGAGTTATTTGGGTGTTAGGGGACTTTGTTCTATGCGTTCGCGATGTGAGGGCATGCGAACACGAAGTTTGGAGCAGCGCGTGCATCGCGAACGCGGGTGAGGGGACGCGTTCGTGAAGTATTGAGAGGCAGTTGGGGCCCCAGGTGGTAGGCCTATGCGTTCGCGTTAAGGGCTACGCGTTCGCGTAGCTGCTTGAGCCCGTTTAGGCATCGCGTTCCCGTGAACGGAAGACGCGTTCGCGTAGCTTTATGGGAAGGGGGTCAGCTGGTTATTCTATGCGAACGCGTGCATAGGGCCGCGTTCGCGAAGGGTAATAACTGGGCAAAATTCTTTTACGTTCAAAAATGAGGATTTAGTCCATATTTTCAAAAACCTATTAGAGAGCTAGGGAGAAGGTGACATTTGAGAAGATTTTCAGTGGAGTTATCGGGGTAAGTATTCTTCACTCACATTTGGTTTAATTTCATGATTTAGTCTTGAATTTCATCATTTAATTTGAGAAATTATGGTGGAAAATGGGAGGAAAGTTTGAGAATTTCCTTTGGTGATTTGAATGGGCAATCGAGGTCGGATTTTGATGAATTTGATATGGGTAGACTCATGAGGAGATAAGGATTATAGTTTTGTGATTTTTATTGAATTCTGAGACGTGGGCCCGGGGGTCGGATTTGGCCAATTTCGGGATTTTTGGTTAATTTTGATAATTTTCGAATGGGCTTCGTTCCTTGGCATATAATAATGATATAAATCTGATTTTTGGTAGATTTGGAGCACTCGGAGGCTGAGTCTAGAGGAAAAGGCACTGTGGGTTAGGATGTTAGCCGGTCTTGAGGTAAGCAATGTTTTCAAACTTGGTTATGAGGGTTCGGAACCCTGAACTATATGATATATGACTATAATTGAGATGACGCACATTCCAAGTGACGGGCGCGCGGGCGTGCACCGAGTAATTAGTCGCCTGGCTCATCCCATGGAACCATCTAGTAGCTATATCGGATTGATATCCGCACTTCTATTAATGTGGTAAATGTGAAAATGTTAGAAATCATGTTAAGTACAAATGCTAAGGCTTCACGCCGAAAATGCTGAGACCCAAGTGGTCGTATATTACTATCTCATTATGTGATTATTTGATTTCATATCAGTCTCAGTAATTGTTAATTTTATACATATTTATCATTGTTTCAGGCTGATTTATGCATCTGTGAGCGAGACTGGAGAGTAATGACTAAGTGAGGCCGAGAGCCTATTATTGAGACAGTTATGAGGTCGGACTGCACACCGCAATGATACTCTGATCATGCCTTCGTTGGCTTGATATAGCGCTTGGGCTTATAGGAGCCCATCCGGAGTCTTTACACCCCTAGGGAGCGCATTGATATGGAGGGATGGATCTTCCCTGGACATGGACCTTGTCCGAAGTTGATGTTATGCGAGGGATGGATCGTCCCTGGACATGGATCTTATCCAAGTGTGGTATTCCGGAGATGGATCTTCTCCGTGGGGATGGATTGGCCTTTTCTTCAGTACTGAGTGACTACGGTCACCGATGATTATGTACATTCCGGGATGGACCTTCCCTGGTCCTGAGATCCATATACGGTACTGAGTGGACTTCTGCGTGAGGGTTGTGAGCACTGTGTGCATCTCCACACTGGTTTCATATATTTATATATTGGCATGTAGAGTATACTGGGAATACTTGGTATATTTTGTTCATTTTCTGATGAACTGTTAGCGTGTCTAATTTCTGTACGATGTTTACTGTGATTGCTGAGGTTTAGTCCGTCACTACCTCTCAGTCCATAGTTTGGGTTCGTTACTTCTGAGTTGGTGTACTCACGTTACCCCCTGCACCTTGTGTGTAGATCCAGGTTCATCGAGGCCCGGTAGCAGTGGTTGATTGGTTGTCAGAGTTCCCTGGAGTCTTCAAGGTAGCAGCTGGCGATCACAGGCTCGATTTCTCCTTCTTTATCTACCTATTTTTTTACGCTTTCTCCATACACTACCGTTTCAGCTTTACATTTTCGACATTGTATTTATAGTAGCTCGTGGCTTGGTGACACTAGATCTGGGATTGGATTTTTAAACTGTGTTTTAGTGATATTAGACTTTCAAATGGATTATTATCGTCATTTTTGCTTCTGAATTTATAAGTTTTCTGACAAACAAACTTTGCTTCAATGAAATGTGTGGCTTTCCTGATTCCACGATAGGCGCCATCACGACTAAATGTTTGGGGTCGTGACAAGTTGGTATCAGAGCTCTAGGTTAAATAGGTCTCACCAGTCATGAGCAGGTTTAGTAGAGTCTTGCGGATCGGTACGGAGACGTCTGTACTTATCTTCGAGAGGCTACAGAACCCTTAGGAAAAATCTCACATTCTTGAATTTTGTTGTGCGAACCTGTTGATTCTTGGAACTAAACTTCTATTGTTTTCATTCTCTCACAGATGGTGAGGACTCGCGCTACCAATCGGGGTGACCAGACACCAGCTGGACCAGCGAGAGGTCGAGGCCATGGCAGAGGGAGGGGTGCAGCCCGCGCAGCAGCCGGGGCAGTACATGTGGACCCTCCTACTATTCAGGATCAGGTCCCCGCCATTGAGATTCCAGCAAGACAAGCTCAGGCACCGACAGTGCCTATTTTGATTCCGGGTCTTCAGGAAACTCTTGCTCAAATTCTGATTGTGTGCACCAGTCATGCACAGGCAGTCGTTGTGTCTACTATTGCCGCTACTTCTCAGGCCGGGGGAGGCACTCAGACTCCAGCTGCCCGGACACCTAAGAAGGTTACCTAGGGACTTCAGACACCGGGGGCAGCTCCAGTCCAACCGATTGCCCCAACCCAGGATTTTGTGGTTCCAGCTTTGGCAGATGACGAGCAACGCAGGTTGGAGAGATTTAGTAGACTTCAGCCTGCGACTTTCAGTGGTACTGAGGGCGAGGATGCCCAGGGATTCCCTTTACTACCTTCCAGTTCTCAGGAGCTGCACTCACTTGGTGGGAGGCCTATGAGAGGCGTGGACCTATTAATGCAGCGCCCCTTACCTGCATCAGTTCTCCATTATTTTCTGGAGAAGTATGTACCGCAGTCCCACAGGGAGGAGCTGCGCAGGGAGTTCGAGCAGTTGCGCCAGGGGGACATGACCGTGACACAGTATGAGATGAGGTTTCCCGAGTTAACCCGTCATGCTATTTGGCTAGTTACCACAGATAAGGAGAGGATCAGGAGGTTTGTTGATGTCCTCACTTATCAGCTTTGGATTTTTGTGACCAAGGAGAGAGTATCTGGCATTTCTTTTGAGGAGGTAGTTGACATAGCCATGGAGATTGAGCCAGTTCGCCGCCAGGAGCGAGTCGAGAGGGAGGCCAAGAGGCCTCGAAAATCTGGTAGTTTTGGTGGTGTTAATTTAGGAGGTCAATCTCAGGACAGCAGAGGACGTTCATTTAGGCCTCCTCCGCCAGTCCGCCCAGCCTACAGTAGTGCCTCACAGGGCATGGTCCCCATAACTCGCATCCGGCCGTTCCTCATTTAGTGCTCTTCCAGCTCAGAGTTCATCTCGGCCACCATCAGTTCAGGGTTCTTTGGCGCATGGTTCTTCTATTGGTTATTCTAGTTCCAGGGGTTCCCTTTAGCCCCCACCGTCATTTGCTGAGAGGGGTTGATTTGAGTGTGGTGATCCAGGTCATATCAAGAGGTATTTTCCCCGTCTTTCAGGTGGTTTATTCCAGTAGAGGATTCAACCTTCAGCTTCAGCACCAGTTACTACACCACCCGCCCAGGCATCTAGGGGTGAGGGTCAGTTAGTTAGAGGCCGCCCTAGAGGGGGAGATCGATCAGGTGGAGGTCAAGCTCGATTGATGCACTTCTAACCATACCAGATGCTATGGCCTCAGATGTAGTGATTAAAGGTATTGTTTCAGTATGTCACTGAGATGCTTCGATCTTATTTGATCCAGGTTCCACGTATTCTTATGTTTCATCATACTTTTCTCATTTTCTGTATATGCCTCGTGAGTCCTTAGTTACATCTGTTCATGTGTCGACTTTGGTGGGCGATACTATTATTGTGGACCGTGTGTACCAGTCGTGTGTGATATCTATTGGGGTCTGGATACCCGAGTGGATCTGTTATTTCTTAGTATGGTTGACTTCGATGTGATATTGGACATGGATTGGTTATATCTGTGTCATGCAATCCTTGATTGTCACGCTAAGACCGTGACCTTAGCGATGCCAGAATTTCCGAGGGTCGAGTGGAGAGGTTCTGTTGAGTATGTGCCTAGTAGGGTGATTTCTTACCTGAAGGCCCATCGTATGGTGGATAAAGGGTGCTCGTCAATTTGGCTTTTGTGAGGGATGTTAGTGTTGAGACTCCCAATATTGATTATGTTCCTGTGGTTCGTGATTTTCCAGACGTATTTCCTGCTGACCTGCCAAACATGCTACCTGACAGGGTGTAACGACCCGGCCGGTCGTTCTGTAGAAATTGCACTGTTATTACTATTTCTGCTCGGGCATGCATTGTTTAGACTGTTTATGATGTGTAGGGGTCGGTTGGTTCGGTTTCGGGATGATTGTAATGAGAATTGAGACACTTAGTCTCTTTAAGTAGCCTTATAATTGGAAAAGTCAACTAGGAGTTGACGTATTGGTAAACGACCTCGGAATGCGGATTTTATGGCTCGGATAGCTTGGTTAGGTGATTTGGGACTTAGGAGTGTGTTCGGAATGTAATTTCGATGTCCGGTGTAGAATTAGGCTTGAATTGGCGAAAGTTAGTTTTTGGCGATTTCCGGTCGGCATTGAAAAATAAGCTATCGGGGTAGGAATGGAATTTCGGTAGTTAGAGCAGGTTCGTAATGTCATTTTGGATATGCGTGCAAATTTCAGGTCAATCAGAGGTGTTTTGGATGGTTTCGGCATCATTGGTGGAATTTAGAAATTTCAAAGTTCATAGGCTTGAATTTGATGTGATTTAGTTGCTCTTGCGTTGTTTTTGGTGTTTCGAGGGCTCGACTAAGTTTGAATGATGTTATGGGGTGTGTTGGTAGTTTGGTTGAGGTTCCGAGGGCCTCAGGTGTGTTTCGGGTGGTTAACGGAGTGTGTTTCGCCTTAAAAGGACTATTGTTGCTGCTGTGTTTCTTGGTTCTGGTTTCCTTATATGCGATCGCAATAGTGGGGGCTGCGATTGCATTGGTTTGTTGGTGGGGCAGCAGAAATTGTTCTATGCAATCGCCATTAATGGTTCGCGATCGCGTAGTGAGAGGAGTCAGAGCAGTGTGGTCTCGTGAGGTTTCTTTGCGATGTGGGCACGTGTGGCAGGGGTGATTGGTTACTCTGTGCGAACGCAGTTGGGAGTACGCGATCGCGTAGAGGGAGGAGAGCCAGTGTTGTGCGAACGCGTGTGAGGAATTACGAACGCACTGAGTATTTTTAAAAATCCTGGCAGTGTTTTAATAGCCCAATCCGCGACCCTTCTTCATTTTTCCACCATTTTTGAGCGGGATTGAAGCTTTTGAGGGATATTATTGAGGAAACCAAAGGGGAATCACTTGGAGGTAACATTCTTGACTTCATAACTCGTTTATTGTGATTAAAGGTCTAATTAGTGGTGAAATTTTGGGGAAAATCAGTGCAAAAAAAATGGGTAATAAGGGCTTGAGATTAAAAGACCTTTAAATGGGGATTTGAGGGGTCATTTGGACTCCGATTTCAGTGTTCTTGATATGTATAGACTCGTGGGAGGATGAATATCATTATGGTGTAAATTTTATTGAGTTCCGAGATGTGGGACTAGGGGACGGGTTTGGCCAATTTCAGGAATTGTGCCCAATTTTGATATTCTTCGATTGAGTTTCGTGTCCCTAGCATAGTTTGATGTTGTAAATCTTATTTTGATAGACTCGAAGCTTTTGGGAGCCGATTCGAGGGGAAAGAGTATTGTGGTGTAGATTTCGGGGCTGGTTTGAGGTAAGTAATGACTTTAAATCTTGTCCTGAGGGTATGAAACCCCGAACTTAGCATCTTTTCGCTGTTTTGGAGTGACGTACACATTAGGTGACGAGTGTGTGGCGTGCATCAAATGTGGAATTTGAGACTAGTTCTTCCCGAGGCAACTATTGAGTTACGAAACTGCTTTTAAATCATATGATAAATATTATTTTTATGCTTTTGATATATTTGGGCTGTAAGCCATGTTTGGGGCCTCGTGCCGACCTGTTTAGACCCCTTGGGGGCTATTTTCTGATATTCCTCACCGTGGTAACTATGATTTACACTCAGTCATTTTTGTTAAACTGTTTCCAATACTCAGACTTGTTGATATTATTTCATGATATAAAATACTGTGTTAGGTCGAGAACCCTGTTTATTTTTGGCCCGAGTGGCATTTTGAGAGTTTCTGACTGAGTGAGGTCGAGAGCCAACATTGTGAGGATATATGATGGATCGGGTTGCACACCGCAGCATGTTACACTGTTATGATATGAGAGAGGTCGAGTGCCAGAGTGATTGATGTCATGATTTGGCTTGTTGTAGCTCTTGGGCTGTAGGAGCCCCTCCGGAGTCTGTACACCCCCAGTGAGCGCAGGTACCTACTGAGTGCAAGTGCCGAGTGGCGAGTGATTGGGAGGCATGAGTGACAGTGAGGTGCTGAGTGACTAATACTAAGTGATTGTGAGGTGCTAAGTGAATGATTCAGAGCGGTGTTTTGCCCGAGGGGCGGATTATGATATCTGTTTTTCCTGAGTAATCATTTATGATTCATTTCATCTCTAAACTAATACTTCTTGGGTATTTTACTGAATTTGTTGGAAATCAATATTTTTATTCAACGTGATTCGGTGATTAGATCATGTGTGTTTTCTTATTGTCGGACTTGATTTATTTTCATTACTACTGAGTTGGCGTACTCACCATTACTCCCTACACCTCTGTGTACAGATCTAGGTGTTGGTACCGAGCGTTAGCCATCTGAGACCGTACGACGCCAAAGTTGGGATATCGAGGTAGCTGTCCAGCATCCACAACATCTCTATTTCTTCTTTTCCTCATTTTGAACTTAGTACTTCGTTTTGAGACCTTGTATTATGACAATGTCATTACTGGTATTATTCTTAGATGCTCGTGACATGTTGGCTCCAGATCTTGGGGATGGTTATAGACTGTTTAGCTTATTTTGTTTTGATTACAGATTTAGAAATTTATATACGTTTTATGAGATGTTATTAATGATTTGGGAAAATTTTGAAAAGGAAAAATGAAATTATGTGATAGGTGGCTAGCCTAGTTCCATGATAGGCGCCATCACGGCCGATTAGGATTCGGGGTCGTGACACAGGGATATTGATTTTGGTATTGATTTGGTGCCAGGCACTCAGCCTATCTCTATTCCATTGTATCGTATGGCACCAGCGGAGTTAAAAGAATTAAAAGAGCAGCTTCAGGAACTCCTAGATAAGGGGTTCATTCGTCCTAGTGTGTCACCTTGGGGTGCACATGTGTTGTTTGTAAAGAAGAAGGATGGTTCCATGAGAATGTGTATTGACTACAGGCATTTGAACAAGGTTACAGTCAAGAATAAGTATCATTTGCCTCGTATTGATGATTTGTTTGACCAGCTTCAGGGAGCTAGAGTGTTCTCTAAGATTGATTTGAGACCTGGGTATCATCAACTGAAGATTCGGAATACTGATATTCCCAAGACAGCTTTTAGGACTCGTTATGGTCATTATGAGTTTATGGTGATGTCTTTTGGGCTGACCAATGCCTCAACAGCGTTCATGCATTTGATTAACAACGTGTTTCAGACGTACTTGGATTATTTTGTTATTGTGTTCATTGGCGACATCCTGGTTATTATCGTAACCAGGAGGAGCACACTCAACATATTAGAGTTGTATTAAAGAGACTGAGGGAGGAGAAACTTTATGCAAAGTTCTCCAAGTGTGAGTTTTGGCTTGGATCAGTAGCTTTCTTGGGGCACGTGGTGTCTATTGAGGGTATTCAGGTTGATCCGAAGAAGATAGAGGCGATGCAGAGTTGGCCCAGACCGTCTTCAGCTTCAGAGATTAGGACCGTATTATTACTGGTATTATTCTTAGATGCTCGTGACCTGTTGGCTCCAGATCTTGGGGATGGTTATAGACTGTTTAGATTATTTTGTTTTGATTACAGATTCAGAAATTTATATACGTTTATGAGATATTATAATGATTTGGGAAAATTTTGAAAAGGAAAAATGAAATCATGTGATAGTTGGCTAGTCTAGTTCCACGATAGACTCCATCACGACCGGTTAGGATTTTGGGGTCGTGACAAGTTGGTATCAGAGCACTAGGTTAGACTCAACGGTCATGAGGAGGTTTAGTAGAGTCTTGCAGATCGGTACGGAGATGTCTATACTTATCTTCAAGAGGCTACAGAACTCTTAGGAAAAATCTCATTTCTTGAATTTTGTCATGCCATTCTATTGGTTCTGTAAAAATCTAAACTTCTGTTGTTCATTATCTAACAGATGGTGAGGACACGCGTTACTGATCAGGGTGACCAGACACCAGCTGAACCCGCGAGAGGTCGAGGCCGCGGTCGAGGCTGTGGTAGAGGTAGGAGCCAGCCCGTGCAGCAGCCGGGGAAGTACCAGTTGATCCCCCTACTATTAAGGATCAGGTTCTCGCCGCGGGTATTCCTACGGAACAGGCTCATGCACCGGAAGTGCCCATTGTTATTTCGGGTCTTCAGGAGACCCTAGTTCAGATCTTGATAGTATGTACGAGCCTTGCTCATGCAGTTGACGTATCTACCATTGCCGCTACATCTCAGGCCGGGGTAGGCACTCAGACTCTAGTTGCCCAGACACCTGAGCAGGTTGTACAGGGCCTTCAGACACCGGGGGCAGTCCCAGCCCAACCGTCTGTTCCAGTTCAGGACTTTGTAGTTCCAGCCATGCCGAAGGATGAGCAGCGCAGTCTGGAGAGGTTTAGTAGACTTCAGCCTTCGACCTTCAGCGGCACAGAGGGCGAGGATGCCCAGGTTTTTCTGGATAAGTGTCAGAGGATACTTCATACTGCTGGGATTCTGGAGATCAGTGGGGTCTCATCTGCTACATTTCAGTTTTCTGGTGTTGCTTTCACTTGGTGGGAGTCTTTCGAGAGTCGTAGTCCTGTTGGTTCAGAACCCTTCACCTGGCAGTAGTTCTCCACTATCTTTTTGGAGAAGTATGTTCCTCAGTCTCATAGGGAGGAGCAGCGCAGGTAGTTTGAGCAGCTGCGTCAGGGAGAGCTATCAGTTAAAAGTATGAGATGCGGTTTTCTAAGTTGGCTCGTCATGCTACTGAGTTGGTCCCTACGGATAGGGAGAGGATCCGGAGGTTCGTGGATGGCCTTACTTACTAGCTCTTTATTTTGATGACTAGGGAGAGAGTATCTGGTGCTACCTTCGAGCAGGTTGTTGATATTTCTCGAGATATTGAGTCTGTTCGCCTTCAGGAGCGAGAGGAGCGGGAGGCCAAGAGGCCTCGTGGATCTGGTAGTTTCAGTGGTGCCCTTTCTAGAGGGAAGTTTCAGCACAACAGAGGTCGCCCATTTAGACCTTCTCAGCAATTCGCCTAGTTTATAGTGGCGTATCTTCGGGGCAGGGTCCCCGCAGCTCTCATTCGGGTCGTTCTTCTTTTATTGCCTTTCCAGCTCAGGGTTCCTCCAGAGCATCATCATTCTAGAGTTCTTCTATGCATGGTTCATCCGGTATCTATCCTTGTGTCAGGGGTTCCCTTCAGTCCCCATCTCCAGCTCTGGGAGTTGCTTCGAGTGTGAAGAGTTTGGACATGTTTGGAGGAACTGTTCTCGTCATCCTGGTAGTTCTTCTTAGCAGAGGGGTCATCCCTCGACTTCAGCTCCAGTCACTTCACCACCCACCCAGGCAGCTAGGGGTAGGGGTCAGGCAGCTAGGGTCCACCCTAGAGGGGGAGGTCGAGCAGGTAGAGGTCAGGCCCGTATCTATGCACTTCCAGTTAGACCAGATGCTATGGCTTGTGATGCAGTGATCACATGTATTATCTCAGTCTATCACCGAGATGCTTTGGCTTTATTTGACCTTGGTTTTACATATTCATATGTCTGTCTTATTTTGCACATTTCCTAGATATACCCCGTGAGTCCTTAGTTACGTATGTTCATGTGTCGACTCCCGTGGGCGATACTATTGTTGTAGACTGTGTGTATTGGTCGTGTGTGATATCTATTGGGCGTCTGGAGGCCCGAGTGGACCTACTATTACTCAGCATGGTTGAGTTTGATGTGATACTGGGCATGGATTGGCTATCTCTGTGTCATGCTATTCTGGATTGTCATGCTAAGACCGTGACCTTGGCTATGCCTGGGGTTCCGAGGGTTGAGTGGTGAGGTTCTACCGAGTATGTGCCTAGCAGGGTGATTTCTTACCTGAAGGCTCAGCATACGGTTGAGAAAGGATGTTTATCTTATCTGTATTTTGTGAGGGATGTTAGTGGTGAGGCTCCTGCTGTTGATTCCGTTCCTGTGGTCCGTGATTTTCCAGACGTGTTCCCTGCAGGCCTGCCATACATGCCACCTGACAGGGATATTGATTTTGGTATTGATATGGTGTCAGGCACTCAGCCTATTTCTACTCTACCTTATCGTATGGCACCAACAGAGTTGAAGGAATTGAAAGAACAGCTTCAGGAACTCCTAGATAAGGGGTTCATTCGGCCTAGTGTGTCACCTGGGGGTGCACCGGTGTTGTTTGTGAAGAAGAAGGATGGCTCTATGCGCATGTGTATTGACTATCGGCAGTTGAACAAGGTTACGGTGAAGAACCGATATCCCTTGCCTCGTATTGATGATTTGTTTGACAGCCTTCAGGGGGCCAGAGTGTTCTCTAAGATTGATTTGAGATCTGGGTATCATCAGCTAAAGATTCGGGACTCTGACATCCTGAAGACTACTTTCAGGACCAGATATGGTCATTATGAGTTCCGTGTTATGTCATTTGGGCTGACCAATGACCCAGCCATGTTCATGCATTTGATGAACAACATGTTTCAGCCGTATTTGGACTCCTTTGTCATAGTGTTCATTGATGACATCCTGGTATATTCTCGTAGCCATGAGGAGCACGCTCATCATTTGAGAGTTGTGCTGCAGAGGTTGAGACAAGAGAAGGTTTATGCAAAGTTCTCCAAGTGTGAGTTTTGGCTTGGCTCGGTAGCTTTCTTGGGGCACGTGGAGTCCAGTGAGGGTATTCAGGTTGATCCGAAGAAGATTGAGGTGGTGCAGAGTTGGCCCAGACCGTCCTCAGCTACAGAGATTAGGAGTTTCCCCTGTTTGGCGGGGTATTACCGTCGCTTTGTGGAGGGGTTTTCTTCTAGTGCTTCACCCTTGACCAGATTGACCCAGAAGGGTGCTCCATTCAGGTGGTCTGACGAGTGTGAGGAGAGATTTCAGAAGCTCAAGTCAGCTTTGACCACAACCTCGGTGTTGGTTTTTCCTACTGGTTCGGGTTCTTATACAATTTAATGTGATGCTTCTAAAGTTGGATTGGGAGCGGTATTGATCCAAGACGGTAGGGTGATTGCCTACGCGTCTAGAGAGTTAAAGGTGCACGAGAAGAACTATCCAGTGCATGATCTTGAGCTAGCAGCCATTGTCCACGCCTTGAAGATTCGGCGTCATTATTTATATGGAGTGCATTGTGAGATTTTTACTGATCATCGTAATTTGCAGTATCTGCTGAAGTAGAAGGACTTGAATTTGCGTAAGAGGAAATAGTTGGAGCTTCTCAAAGATTATGAACTCACTATTCCATATCATCGGGGGAAGGCTAATGTAGTGGCAGATGCTCTGAGTCACAGAGCAAAGAGTTTGGGGAGTCTAGCCTACCTTTCAGTAGCAGAGCGACTTTTGGCACATGATGTTCAGGCTCTAGCGGGGTAGTTGGTGAGATTGGATTTGTCAGAGCCTCCTCGGGTATTAGCTAGCGTGGCTTCCAGGTCTTCTCTTTATGATCAGATTAGAGCACGCCAATATGATGACCGTCATTTGTTGGTTCTTCAGGACAAGGTCCGTTGAGGTGATGCCCGGGATGTGACTATTGGTGATGACGGGGTTATGAGGATGCAGGGCCGTATTTGCGTGCCCAATGTGGATGGGCTTCAAGAGTTGATTTTAGTAGAGGCTCACAACTCGCGGTATTCCGTACATCCGGGTGCCGCAAAGATGTACCGGGATCTGAGACAATATTATTGGTGGTGACATATGAAGAATGGTATTGTTGAGTTCGTATCTCGGTGTCTCAACTGCCAGCAGGTCAAGTATGAACACCAGAGGCTAGGTGGATTGCTTCAGAGGTTAGATATTCCGGAGTGGAAGTTGGAGCGGATCACCATGGACTTTGTAGTTGGGCTCCCACGGACTTCGAGGAGATTTGATGCTTTTTGGGTCATTGTGGATCGGCTGACCAAGTCCGCGCACTTCATTCCTGTTGGTACTATTTATCTTCGGAGCGGTTAGCTGAGATTTACATCAGGGAGATTGTCCGATTGCATGGGGTCCCAGTTTCTATCATTTTTGACAGAGGTACTCAGTTCACATCTAAGTTTTGGAGAGACATGCAGAGAGGTTTGGGTACTCAGGTTGAGTTGAGCACAACGTTTCATCCTCAGACCGACGGGCAGTCAGAGCCCACTATTCAGATTTTGGAGGACATGCTACGTGCCTGTGTGATTGATTTTGGGGTTTCATGGGACCGGTTTCTTCCACTCGCTGAGTTTGCTTATAATAATAATTACCACTCCAGTATTCAGATATCTCCGTATGAGGCTTTATATGGTAGGAGGTGTAGATCTTCGATTGGTTGGTTTGAGCCGGGCGAGGCTAGGCAGAAGAGTTATGTGGAGTGGAAGGTCCAGGATGTGACTTTCATGGAGGGAGAGAAGGTACTGCTGAAGGTGACACCCATGAAGGGTGTTATGAGGTTCGTGAAGAGGGGAAAGTTGAGTCCCCGATTCATTGGTCCTTTCGATGTGCTTCAGAAGATTAGGGAGGTGGCTTATAGACTTGCTTTGCCACCCAGCCTATCGGGTGTTCGTCCGGTATTTCATGTTTCGATGCTCCGAAAGTATATTGGTGACCCATCTCATGTTTTAGACTTCAACACAGTTCAGCTCGAGGGTGATATGTCATATGAGGTAGAGCCAGTGTTTATTTTGGGTCGTGAAGTCAGAAATTTGAGGTCTAAGGATATAACTTCAGTGAAGGTGCAGTGGAGAGGGAAACCAGTGGAGGAAGCCGCCTGGGTGAGTGAGCGGGAGATGCAGGGCAGATATCCTCACTTTTTTGAGACTCCAGGTATGTTTCTAGACCCATTCGAGGACGAACGTTTGTTTAAGAGGAGGAGAATGTAATGACCCGGCCGGTCGTTCCGTAGAAATAGAACTGTTATTCCTATTTCTGCTTGGTCATGCATTGTTTATACTGTCTCATTATGTGATTATTTGATTTCATATACTCAATCCTGTCATGGCATATCATTTCATGCCTCAGTTTCAGTAATTGTTAATTTTATATATATTTATCATTGTTTCGGGCTGATTTATGCATCTGTGAGCCTATGACTGAGACTGGAGAGTAATGACTGAATGAGGCCGAGAGTCTGTTATTAAGACAGTTATGAGGTCAGACTGCACACGCAGCGATACTCTGATCATGCCTTCGTTGGCTTGATATATCGCTTGGGCTTATAAGAGCCCCTGTGGAGTCTTCACGCCGAAAATGCTGAGACCCGAGTGGTCATATATTACTATCTCATTATGTGATTATTTGATTTCATATACTCAATCATGTCATGTCATATCATTTCATGCCTCAGTCTCAGTAATTGTTAATTTTATACATATTTATCATTGTTTCGGGCTGATTTATGCATCTATGAGCCATGTGAGCGAGACTGGAGAGTAATGACTGAGTGAGGCCGAGAGCCTGTTATTGAGACAGTTATGAGGTCGGACTGCACAGCGCAACGATACTCTGATCATGCCTTCGTTGGCTTGATATAGCGCTTGGGCTTATAGGAGCCCATCCGGAGTCTTTACACCCCTAGTGAGCGCATTGATATGGAGGGATGGATCTTCCCTGGACATGGACCTTGTCCGAAGTTGATGTTATATGAGGGATGGATTGTCCCTCGACATGGATCTTGTCCGAGTGTGGTATTCCGGAGATGGATCTTCTCCGTGGGGCTAGATTGGCCTTTTCCTCAGTACTGAGTGACTACGGTCACCGATGATTATGTATATTCCGGGATGGACCATCCCTGGGCCTGAGAGCCATATACGGTACTGAGTGAACTTCTGTGTGAGGGTTGTGAGCACTATGTGCATCTCCACAATGGTTTCATATATTTTATATATTGGCATGTAGAGTATACTGGGCATACTTGGCATATTTTGTTCATTTTCTGATGAACTGTTAGCATGTCTAATTTCTGTACGCTGTTTATTGTGATTGTTGAGGTTTAGTCCGTCACTACCTCTCATCCCATAGTTTGGGTTCGTTACTTCTGAGTTGGTGTACTCACGCTACCCCCTGCACCTTGTGTGCAGATCCAGGTTCATCGAGGCGTGATAACAGTGGTTGATTGGTTGTTAGAGTTCCCTGGAGTCTTCGAGGCAGCAGCTGGCGATCGCAGGCTCGATTTCTCCTTCTTTATCTACCTATTGTATTTTATTTTCTCCAGACACTACCATGTCAGCTTTACATTTTCGACATTGTTTTTATAGTAGCTCGTGGCTTGGTGACACGAGATCTGGGATTGGATTTTTAAGCTGTGTTTTTGTGATATTAGACTTCCAAATGGATTATTATCGTTAATTTTGCTTCTGAATTTATAAGTTTTCTGACAAACAACTTTGCTTCAATGAAATGTGTGGCTTTCCTGATTCCACGACAGGCGCCATCACGACTAAGTGTTTAGGGTCGTGACAGTCGTCTATGGTAGCCACGACTTCTTCTCCCGAATATATTTATTCATAATCTTATCCAGCCTAGTGTACCCGCACATCTATCTTAACATCATCATCTCTGCTACTTTAATCTTCTTGATATGTGAATTCTTGACTGACCACCACTCAGCACAATACGACATGGCCGGTGTAACTACCGCTCTATAGAATTTACCTTTAAGTTTCGGTGATATATTCTTGTCACACAAGACTGCAGACGTTAACCTCCATTTCATCCACCCCACCCATGTACCGTGCATGACATCCTCGTCTATCTCCCCACCCCTGGATAATTGACCCAATGTACTTGAAACTTCCTCTCCAGGGATGACTTGTGAGTCAAGCCTCACGTCCATGTCCGCTTTCCCCTTTACGTTTTTGAACTTGCACTCCAAATATTCTATCTTAGTCCTACTCAACTTGAAACCTTTAGACTCAAGGGTCTATCTCCAAACTTCCAACCGTCCGTTAACAGCGCCTCAAATCTTATCAATTAGAACTATATCATCAACAAACAACATACATCATGTCACATCCCTTTGAATATGGTGTGTTAGTGCATCCATCGCCAGGGCAAATTAAAATGTTAAGACCAAATTAAAGTTAATTATTTAAGTCCACCATGGATTAAATTAAAATCTATTTTTATTTGGGACAGTCCATTTAGTTGGATTATAAAAGACGAGTCTATTTTACTAGCCCACAATCCAAATGTCTAGTAGTCCGTCTTAAAGCTCAGGATCATGCCATGTGTCAAGTGATGTGATAATCCAAGTCAAATTAATAATCCAATAAAATCAATCCATGTGTCAAGAAAGGATCACTCCAAGTCAAATCAACGATCAATAGAGTTGTTCCAAGTGTTTAGATAACATTGGTCAGTTCAAATGGACAAATCAAATCGCACAACCATATCACTCCCTACAACTATAAATAGGTCTTCATAAAGCTAGAAGGGACCAAAAGTGAGAATAAAAAGTAGAGAGCTCGTGGATCAAAGGCAGCAGATTTTTCGACAAGCTACAAGTTCAAGTTCAAAATCAAGAGAGAAGACAAATCAAATACCAAGTCATTCAAAATCAAGTTACTTCTCCGTGAGAGATAATTACTATTCGCGGTATCCATCAAAAACTCGCGATCAAATTCAAATTCAAGTTTAAGACAGAGAATCAATACCAAGTTTTACAAGCCCTTGAATCAAAAATAAAATCAAGCTCATCAAGAGAGTTTATATTCTTGAAGAATCGGAAGAATACTATAGAGATTGTATTATTCAATAATACTTGAAATCAGATACTATATTTGTTACGCAATTTTTTAGTTTCAATTATTTATTTTTCTCGACACGAAAATTTAGGGTTTAGGGTCGTTGATCAAAGGCAGCAGATTTCTCTACAAGCTACAAGTTCAAGTTCAAAATCAAGAGAGAAGGCAAATCAAATACCAAGGCATTCAAAATCAAGTTACTTCTCCGTGAGAGATAATTACTATTCGCGGTATCCATCAAAAACTCGCGATCAAATTCAAATTCAAGTTTAAGACGGATAATCAATACCAAGCTTTACAAGCCCTTGAATCAAAAATAAAATCAAGCTCATCAAGAGAGCTTATATTCTTGAAGAATCGGAAGAATACTATAGAGATTGTATTATTCAATAATACTTGAAATCAGATACTACATTTGTTATGCAATTTTTTAGTTTCAATTATTTATTTTTCTCGACACGAAAATTTGTTGTTACAAATTTTTGGCATGCCCAATAGGACCCTCAAGTTCACCAAGCCTTCAAGCCCTCCAAATGAAGTTGAGACATGTGAATCTCCCAAATCCTCAAGTTGAACTCTACAATTTTCGAAGTCTTCAAGTTGACTCTTCAAGTTAAAGTCTTAAGATCCTACATGTCTTTAGATTGAGGTCTTCAAGTCGAAGTCTTTAAATTCATTACGTCTTCAAATGAAAGTCTTCAAAATTTCTAAATCTTCAAGTTGAAGTCTGCAAGTCAAACTCTTTCAAACCACCAAATCTTCAAGTAAAAATCTTCAAATTCGTCAAGTTTTCGAGAGTAGTCTTCAAATATGCAAAGCTATCAAATTACGCTCTTCCAAGCCACCAAGACTCAAGTGGATGTCTTATGCTTTGAATCTTCAAATGAATGCTTCCAATATAACCTTGAAGTCTTCAAACAAATATTTCCTTCAATTGTTTAGTTGGAAGCTTCAACATATCTTCAAGTTTATGGTGATATCTTGTAATATAGTCTGCGCTAAGTAGATATATTTTTAAATTCTTTAACTGGAAGTATTTAATATATTGTATTGCTTAACATGATTTCTTCATTTAGGTTGAAGAAAGATATGATTATTTTAATTCTATGGTTTGGGCTTTCTTTCGAAGCAAAGACTTTTAAGTAGACTAGTATTAGGGTACGCGCTTTGTGCGTGTACCTATATCAATAAATTTATAATTTTTAAAAATTACGTAAATGTTATTAAATAATGTGTGATTTATTAAATATAAAAAAACATCAGTTCCTACAAATAATAGATGTTAATCTCATTAAGCTTGCTCAATAAAATAAGGAAATCCTACTCCACATAAGTCTTTATATGCTTTATTATGATTTATGATGAGTGAAGTATCTTATAAAATTATTGTTTTCTTTGTTACCCAATACTATAAACAAATAACACAGAAAAAAAATAGTTTTCCGCAATTATTCAAAGATAATAAGATAAACTAAAATTTTCTATCTTTTGGTCTTTCAGAAATTTGTGAGTGATGGGGATAGAACTATAGGTCCTACAAGAATATTGATAAATAACAAAATAAAGTCTTAAATAACTGATATTGAATTATAAAAAATTATGTAATACTATGCTAAAAACTTAGAAAGTGTCATTATTAAAATGAATACAAAAAGAAAGAAAACTAATATTGACAACTTCTTTTGAATACCTTTTGTCTTATGTAACATCCTTAATGCTTCAACTTAATATTTTTAGCAATTTAATTTTTAATATTATATTACAATAAATTGTGCTCTATTTTTTTATTTCTTTTATGGCCAATGCTCTTTTTGTGAAAATAAATTTTTGTACCTTAAGAATTTTATCAACTTGATAAATAACTTTATTTATATAATCATTTTGAAAAAAAAAATGAATTGATTTATTTATTTTTGCTAATTTATTAATTCAAAGACTTAATTATTGTTGAGAATTAGTATAGATGATACAAATTATTTCTGAACCTTTTTTCCTACTTGAACAATATATTATTCTTTATCAAGTTGTGTAATATTTTAAAAATACATTTAATAACTAATATATATATATATATATATATATATATTCACTTATGTATAAAATCTCTTACTTTCAATAATACATCTTAGAATTGTAAGTTTCCCGATAAGAAAGAAGCATGAATGTGAAACATATTTCCATTGCGATTTCCGTAAGATATACAAGGAAAATAAAACATAATATTAATCCTATTTCCCTAAATAATTACACGAAAATTATACTATATTTTGTTGTCCTTGGTTGAAAAGAAACCTACCTTTTACTTTTTATATTCTCTTTTTTGTTCTCAATAAATTTTATCCTTATTTAGTTGATTTGACTCCTAAATATTAGGTAATAATTTAAATTTTACTTGATTTTAAATTCCTAAATATTAAGAAAGTAACTTAAATTACATATTTGCCCAATGTGAAATTTATTTCAAAAAGATAAAAAAGACGAACGATATTTCGCTAAGGACCTTTGTGGTTTTAATATAGTATAAATTTGTTCTTTTACCTGTAACAAACAATAAAGGAGATAATTAAAAATATACCTATGAAGATTGGAATTGATAAGGTGCTCTTACTGGCCAACTTCCTCACGGTTTATTTGACAGCAGTTGTATAAAAGCTTCAACCTTAACTAAGACAAAGCGAATTTTCGTATATTTACATCCTAAAGTCAAATCTTTAAACAAAGTAAAGTCTTTGTCTTAGACGGTGGAATAGTTTTTATTTCAGATAAAATAAAGTCTTTGGCTAAAATAGTGTGACGGTCTTCGCCTCAGATAAAGTAAAGTCTTTACTTAGACGGTGCAATGATATTCACATCAGATAATATAAAGTCTCCTCCTTAGAAGATGTAATGATGTTCATCAGAGAATGTAAAGTATTCAGCTAAGACATTATATTGATATTTGCATTTGCAAGGTGTACCTCAACTTCTGATCTTGCAGTCTCCTCAACCTTTTTGGATAAAACAAATCGTGTCTTGTCATATGAAGCAACAAGGTCAAAAAGAGAATTGGTAAATTTATCGAAAGGGAAATATCCATATCATCCTTATCCATTGCCTCAAGGATTATTTTCGTATTCTCTTCAAGCTCAAAGAATTGTCTGTATATCTAACTTTCAGGTTACATTGGATTGAAGTCCAAAAAATTTAATGTAATGACCCAACCGGTTGTTTTGCTTTCCAGATCCTTGTTCCTCTAATTAAGACTCCCTGTATGTGCTTTTACTATTTTATAACCTGCGGGGATGGTTGGTATAGGTTTGGAAGGGTTCAGATTAGAATCGGAACACTTAGTTCCTTAATAGTAGCCTATAATAGTTACATTTGAATTGAGTTAATGTTTTGAGTAAACGACTCCGAGACCGGGATTTGACGGCCCCAATAGGTTTGTATGATGAATTTTGACTTGGGTGTGTGTTCGGATCAGGTTTCGGATTACCCAGGGCGTTTTGGCGCTTAATATTGAAAGTTGGTGCATTGAAGGTTTTCCAAGTTCTTTAAGTTTGGTTTGGAATAGACTTTGGTGTTATCGCGGTCCATTTGGGATTCTGAGCCTGAGAATAGTTTTTTATGGTGATTTATGACTTGCAGCAAAGTTTGGCGTCATTTAGAAGTGTTTGAGTTTCATGTCAAATTCATGCATTTTGGCTTCCGATTCATAATTCTAGAGAATATTTTGGTATTTTGATCGCGCGATCGAGTCCCTATAATGTTGTTGGATGTGTGAGTGTAATTGGATGGGGTCCCGAATGCAAAACAGATTGGAATCGGACTCAGAATTGGGCATGGGGGAACTGCTGGTGCTTCAGGTATGGTGCGTTCGCACCTGCATGGACTTGGCCGCAGGTGCGAGATCACAAAAGAGACCCATCGATTGCACAATATGCCTGTAGTGGGCAGGCCAGCGGTCACAGAAGCGGAGGGTTTACCACACTTACGAGCTCGTAGGTGCGAGGAAAGTGGTCGCAGGTGCGGGCTAGGCTAAGAAGGATTGGGGTCACAAGAGCGAATGTTTCTCCGCAGGCGCGTGTGCGCAGATGCGGACCATCTCCGTAGAAGAGGATGGGTAGGTGTGCATGCTTCTCCGCAAAAGCGGACTTGGCCAAGTTTGGTGACGACCGCACCTACGATGGATTTTCCGCAGGTGCGACCCAAGGTCCGCAGAAGGGGAAATCACTGGGCAGTGAGGCCTTTTAATCCGAGACTTAGGCTATTTCCTCACATTTCATTTGGTCTTGGGAGATTTTGAGAGACACATTTGAGGGGGATTCTCATCAATATCCTAAGGTAAGTAACTCTCACCCATTTTCAAGTTAATTATGTAGATTTTAGGTAGATTAAACATGAAAAAATTGTGAAAACTTGTGGGATTTGTGAAGAACCAAGGGTTTTGATAAATTTAGAATTTGACCACAAATTTGGTGATGGAAATAGGAACATATTATATATTTGAGTTCTGGAGTTCATGGGTAACAATTATATTCCTAAATTTTTGGAATTCGGGCACAGGGGCTCGAGGATGAATTTCATTAATCTTCCAAATTGAGTTGGGTAACTATTATAAAAGCTAAAATATGGACCTTGAGCATATATTTACTAGTTTATATGACTTTTGATTAGTTTCGTATTCTTCGGCGTCGTTTAAAGGGTTCTAGTGAGGTTGGAGAATCGGATTGAAGACTTGGGACCGAGGTAAGTCTTTTGCTTAATCTTGTAAGAGGAAATTTGTAATGACTCGACCGGTCGTTTTGTGTTCTAGGACCCCGTTCCCCTAAATAAGACTTTCTGTAGTTGCTTTTACTAATTTATGACTTGTGGGGACGGGTGATTCGGGAATTGGGAGAGTTTTGAGTGGTATAGGAACACTTAGTTCCTTAAGGTTGGCCTTTAAGGCCAAGTTTGACTTCAGTCAACATTTTGAGTAAACGACCTCAGAATCGAGATTCGACGGTTTCGTAGCTTCGTATGATGCTTTCGGACTTGGGCGTATGTTCGGAACGGGTTTTAGATGATCCGGGAGCGCTTCGACACCAATAATGAAATAAGAGTTTCTTTAAGTTCAATTTGAGGTTTGGGACGTGATTTTTTGTTATCAAGGCCCGAACGGAATTCCCAGACCAGGAATAGTTTCGCCATGTCATTTATGACTTGCTTGCAAAATTTGGTGTCATTCTCAGTAGTATAGGTAGGTTCGGCGCATTGTTAGCAAATTCAAGAACTTAAAGTTCTTAAGTTTGATTCTAGGGGTTTTGAGGTGTGATTTTGAGTTTTAGCGTTGTTTTGGGTGTTCCGAAGGATCGAGCAAGTCTGTATTATGATTTGGGACTTGTTGGTATATTTGGACGGGGGCTCGGGTGGGCCCTGATGCCTCTCGGGCATCGAACGAGGTTAAAAACCAGCAAAAACAGCTGCTGGTGCACCAGATCTGGTGCGATCGCACCTGCGGTGTCCCAGTCACAGGTGCGAGACCGCTTATGCGGTCCTTGCCTTGCAGGTGCGGCCCCAGGTGAGGCTGCCACTTCTCGTAGGTGCGGATCAGAATTCGCAGGAGCGGAACCGCAGGTCCGAGATCCTCTCCGTAGGTGCCAGCTCAGACTCCCCTTGTCCAATTCCGCATGTGCGAGATCATCCTCGCAGATGCGGGACCACAGGTGCGAAAGACCTGTAGGCAGTGAGGTTCTTTAAAGCACGGGAATGATTCATTTTACATCATAATCTTTCCTCCAGTGGCGACCTTGAGAGCTTGGAAAAGACCTAAACGACCTAGCTACTGAAGGGTAAGCGATCTCTACCCTAATGTTAGTTTAATACATGAATTCTTAGGTAAATTAACATCCTAATTAGTGTAAATCAAGAGTTAGAGTAAAAACCTAGGGTTTTATGAAATTTAGGGAATTACCCACTAACTAGCTATGAAATCATACAAAAATCATATATTAATGATCCTTAGGTTATGGGTAAGTGTTTCCTTCGAAAATTTCCGGAATCCGAGCATGTGGGCCCGGGGGTGTATTTTGGGATTTTTCAAAGTAAGTTGAAATAACTAAGTAAATAGGGGAATTTCGTATTTTTGAATATAAATAAATTTATTTATGCAATATTTGACTAGTTTCGAGTCCTTGGGAGACGCGTTTGGACTTTCGGGTGCATTATTGACCCGGAAAGTAGGCTCGACACGAGGTGAGTCTCCTTTCTAACCTTGTAAGAGGGAATTGTCCCCATAGGTGATTATAAATAATTGCATGTCCTTATTTGCGGGGGCTACACACGCATGAAGTGACGAGAGTCCGTGCATAGCTAGTATTGTGTTATGTTGGGTAGTTTTAGGATTCACAAGCATGCTTTTATGTGCCGTATATGTGACCCTAAATGTAATTTAAGTTGCCTGAGATCCATGAATTTGCTATGAGAATATTTAGGGATTTACACCCAAATTTACATTGCTTAATTCTTGCCTTCAAGTATAATCTCTATTAAATTCCTGAACTCTTGATAATTATGTGTATGTATACGGGCACCCGCGTCGTATGTATGATTCGTGAGCAGGATAGCCCTATCATTATGTCAACCGCGTTGCATGTTCGATTCGCGAGAGGGGTAATAGATGCATCTATGGTTCGAGTCGTTCGACCCTCGACAGTGCACATTTACTTTTCACATCATATCGGCCGTACGTTCACGGCCTGCCATGTGTTTGATGATTGATGGGAAGCCCTGTAATTGTATTTGTCTATTTTATGAAAAAGGGAAGGTTAAGTAGCTTGTATGCTATGGAAGTTGATACGTAAAGGTACTAGAGATCGTTATTTGATGCTCCTTCCTTTATTATTGTTCATTACTGCCATTTCTGTTTAGTTTGTATTTATTGTATATTGTTTGGTCCTAGTCAGTATCACGTCGACCTCTCGTCACTACTTCTTCGAGGTTAGGCGGGATACTCACTGGGTACATATTTGTGTATGTACTCATGCTACGCTTCTGTACTTAATTGTACAGGTTCTGAGGCTGGTGCATCTGGTAATCAGGCCGAAGCTCGACCCTGAGTTATATCTGGACTTGACTCCACGGTGAGCCTCTTCCCTTGACGATTCTCAGCAGCACTATGGAGCCCTCTTTTGTTTATTCCCGTCTACTTCTTTCAGACAGTAGGACTGTTTATTTCATCTTTTGCCTACTCTACTAGTACGCCTGTCGATTTGTGATACTAGTTACTGGCACATACGTAGTAGACATTATATCTTTTGGGGTTGTATATACATTGGTTTATGATCCGTTATGGCTACATTTGTTTAAGTTAGTAACTTTTTTTTTCCGTTTCTACTTAGTGTCTTACACTTGAATTGGGTAAGTGTTACAAATTAAGAGAAATTCTCTAGTAAGTTAATGGTTGGCTTGCTCGGCTACGGTGTTGAGCGCCATCACGGCCTGGATTAATATTTGGGTCGTGACAACATGGTATCAGAGCTCTAGGTTCACGTAGGTCTCACAAGTCATGGTCAAACCCATTAGAGTCTTGCGGATCGGTACAGAGACGTATGTACTTATCTTTAGGAGGCTATAGGGTGTTAGGAAATCTCTCTTTGTTCATATTCTGTCGTGCAGTCTATGGTATAATGAATCTCACACTTCTATTCTCTCACAAATGGTGAGGACACGCGCAGCCGATGTTCCAGACCCGGGAGGGGCTGCTACCCCCAACGTCCGAGGTCGTGGCAGAGGCCGGGGGAGGGCACCGACCCGAGGTAGGGGACGAGGGCGCCCCAGAGCTATTCCAGTTGCACCACCGGCAGGGCTAGTAGCAGATCCCATTAAGGAGGAGCAGGGCGAGGTGCCCCCCTCAATTCCTGCTCCGATGGACTTTATGACAGCACCAGGGTTCCAGGAGGTCATGGGCCGTATGATGCGGTTCATGGACACCATGACTCAGGATGGTTTATTTCCAATGGATCCTGCCGCATTTCAGGCGGGAGGGGGAGCCCAAACTCCTACTGCCCAGGCCGCAGGTCATGCAACAGCATTATATCAGACCCCGGGTACACTACCCATGGGCGGGGCCCAGCCTGTAACAGCAGCACCTGAGCCCAGACCAGCTGCGAACGGCGATCCGCAAAAGCTATTGGATAGATGGACCAAATTGCACCCTCCTGTCTTTGGAGGTGAATGAGGCGAGGATGCCCAGGACTTCATTGACAGGTGCAGGGACAGACTGCACAAAATGAGGATATTGGAGTCCCATGGAGTCGACTTCACTACTTTCCAGTTATAGGGCAGGACCCGCAGATGGTGGTAGTCCTATATTCTTGGCAGACCGGCAGGTTCTCCTCCTGTTATATGGGAGCAGTTTACACAGATATTCCTGGACAGATACATTCCATCCTCTGAGAGGGAAGAGCTGCGGTATCAGTTTGAGCAACTAGAGCATGGTCAGATGTCAATGACAGACTACAAGGCTAGGTTTTCTGAGCTGTCTCGTAACACACTCATGATACTTCCTACTGATGCTGAGAGAGTGAAGAGGTTCGTAGCTGGGTTGCATCCAGGCATTAGCGCCAACATGGCCCGAGAGGTGGAGATGGGGACTCCTTATCAGCTTCTGGTAGAGATTGCTCGCAGGATCAAGGGTTATCGATCGATGAGCAGAGAGCAGGGGCAGCAGGATAAGAAAGCCAGATTTTCCGGGGATTTCAGAGGCGCTCCAGCTAGGGGCATATGTCAGTTCGGCAGGGGCCAGCCTAGTAGGCCCCCATATTCAGCACACCCACCACCCTCTCGCGGCGTTCCAGTGAGGCCTTACTTCAGTGCCATGCCAGAGAGTTCACATCGTCCCCCAGCTATCCAGGGTTCTTCTTTAGGACAACAGGCCATGGCACCGAGGGGATGTTATGAGTGCGGGGATCCAATCCATATCAAGAGTACTTGTCCCCGATTTCGAGACAAGGCAGTACAACAGGGTTATCAGCCTATGAGTCCAGCACCAGCGGTTCGGCCACCCAGAGGTGGAGGACAGGCCGATAGGGGTCGTCCTAGAGGAGGAGGCCAGATCGGGGGAGTTCAGTCAGCTCCTATTCATTCTAGCGGAGGTCAGTCGTCCGGTGCTCCAGCTAGATTCTATGTTATTTTGGCCAGATCAGATTGCAGTGGCCTCAGATGCCGTGATCACAGGTATTATTTTCGTATGTGGTAGAGAGGCATCAATGTTATTTGATCCAGGTTCCACTTATTCATATGTGTCTGCCTTATTTGCTTGTTTCCTGGATGTTCCTTGTGAGTCCTTGGGCTCTCCTATTTATGTGTCCACTCCTGTGGGCGATTCCATGGTGGTAGACCGGATTTATCGGTCCTGTGTGGTGACATTCTGTGGGTTCGAGACCATAGCGGACCTCCTATTGCTCGACATGGTTGATTTCGAGGTTATTCTAGGCATGGATTGGTTATCCCCCTATCACGTCGTTCTAGATTGCCAATCCAAGACGGTTACTCTAGCCATGCCCGAGATGCCTAGGCTGGAGTGGAGGGGTTCCTCAGTTAGTGCAGTCAGTCGGGTTATTTCCTTCCTGAAGGCTCGGCATATGGTCGAGAAGGGTTGTCTGGCCTATCTTGCTTATGTGCGGGACACCACCGACGAGTCTTCGACGGTTGATTCAGTGCATTAGTTCGAGAGTTTGCTGATGTATTCCCTTCAGACCTTCCAAGCATGCCTCCAGATCGGGATATTGATTTCTGTATTGATTTAGCTCCAGACACCCAGCCTATCTCTATTCCCCCGTACCGTATGGCTCCGAAGGAATTGAAGGAGCAACTTGAGGAGTTGTTGGCTAAGGGGTTTGTTAGGACGAGTGTATCGATGTGGGGTGCTCCAGTGTTATTTGTGAAGAAGAAGGATGGGTCTATACGGATGTGTATTGACTACCGTCAGTTGAACAAGGTCACCATTAAGAATAAGTACCCATTGCCGCGTATCGATTATTTGTTTGACTAGTTGCAAGGTGCTCGGGTGTTTTCTAAGATCGACTTGAGATCGGGGTACCACCAGCTGAAGATTCGGGACGCGGATGTTCTGAAGACTGCTTTTCGTACGAGATATGACCATTATGAGTTCCTGGTGATGTCCTTTGGCTTGATTAATGCCCCAACACCATTTATGGACTTGATGAACAGGGTGTTCAGGTCGTATATTGATTCTTTTGTCATGTCTTCATTGATGACATTCTGATTTACTCACGTAGCCTGAGGGAGCACGGGCAGCATTTGAGAGTTGTGCTCCAGACTTTGCGAGAACAGAAGTTATATGCTAAGTTCTCCAAGTGTGAGTTTTGGTTGGATTTCGTAGCATTCTTAGGACATGTGGTATCCGGAGAGGGTATCAAGGTTGATCCTAAGAAGATTGAGGCAGTCCACAGTTGGCCATGTCCTACTTCAGCTACAGAGATCAGGAGCTTCTTGGGTCAAGCATGTTATTATCACCGATTTGTAGAGGGCTTTTCATCCATTGCAGCCCCACTGGCTAGATTGACTCAAAAGAATGCCCCGTTCCGATGGTCCGACGAGTGTGAGGTGAGCTTTCAGAAGCTCAAGACAACATTGACCTCAGCACCAGTTCTGGTATTACCTTCCGATTCTAGGATGTATACAGTATATTGTGACGTTTCACGCGTTGGCCTAGGATGTGTGTTGATGCATGAGGGGAGAGTTATTGCTTATGCTTTGCGCCAGCTAAAGGTTCATGAGAAGAATTACCCTGTGCACGATCTGGAGTTGGCGGCGATTGTTCATGCTCTTAATATTTGGAGGCACTACTTGTATGGGGTGTCTTGTGAGGTTTATACAGGCCACCGCAACTTGCAACACTTGTTCAAATATAGGGATCTTAATTTGAGGCAGCGCAAGTGGCTTGAGTTGTTGAAGGATTATGACATCACTATTCTCTATCATCCGGGAAAGGCAAATGTGGTAGCACATGATTTGAGCAGGAAGGCAGAGAGTATGGGTAGTTTGGCTTATATTGCAGGAGAGGAGAGACCTCTAGCCTTGGACATTCAGTCCTTGGCTAATCGCCTGGTGATATTGGACCTTTCAGAGCCCCGCCGAGTTCTTGCACATGTGGTTGCTCGGTATTCGTTATTGGGAGAGATTAAGGCCCGACAATTTGATGATCCGTGCTTGGTAGAGCTACGAGAGACAGTGGTTCAGGGTGGTGCCAAGGAGGTTACTATGGGTGAGGATGGTGTTCTGAGACTTCAGGGCTGTTTGTGTGTCCTAATGTTGATGTCCTGAGGGAGAGGATTCTAGAGGAGGCTCACAGTTCACGGTATTCTGTTCATCCTGGTGCTACGAAGATGTATCGTGACCTGAAGCAGCATTTCTGGTGGAGGCGGATGAAGAAGGACATAATGGAGTATGTGGCTGGATTTCTTAGTTGCCAGCAGGTCAAGTATGAGCACTTAAGGCCAGGAGGCCGACTTCAATAGATGCCCATTCCTGAGTGGAAGTGGGAGCGCATCACTATGGACTTCGTGGTTGGGTTGCCTCGGACTTTGCGAAAGGTTGACGCGGTTTGGGTCATTGTGGATTGGTTGACTAAATCGGCGCATTTCATTCCAGTAGCTACTACTTATACTTCTGAGAGGTTGGCCCAGATCTACATTCGGGAGATAGTCCGATTGCACGGTGTGCCTGTGACCATTATATCATATCAAGGTCCCCAGTTCACCTCACACTTCTGGAGAGCATTGCATAGCGAGTTGGGCACCCAGATAGATCTCAGCACAACATTCCACCCTCAGACTGATGGTCAGTCAGAGTGGACAATTCAGATATTGGAGGACATGCTCAGGGCATGTGTGATTGACTTCGAAGGTTAGTGGGACCAGTTCTTGCCTCTGGCCAAGTTTGCTTACAATAATAGTTATCAGTCCAGCATTGAGATGGCTCCATTTGAGGCTTTGTATGGGCGGCGATGTCGTTCTCCTTTCGGGTGGTTTGAGCCTGGCGAGGCTAAGTTATATGGCACCGACCTAGTGAATGATGCTTTAGAGAAAGTGAAGTTGATTTAGGAGAGGATTCGCATAGCACAGTCCAGACAGTAGAGTTACGCGGATCAGAAGGCGCGTGACGTATCATTTATGGAGGGAGACAAGGTTCTGTTGAAAGTCTCGCCGATGAAAGGTATTATGAGGTTCCGGAAGAAGGGAAAGCTGAGCCCAAGGATTATATGTCCTTTAGAGGTATTGAGACGAGTTGAAGAGGTTGCTTATGAGCTTCCTTTACCTCCCAGTTTAGCAGGAGTTCATCCGGTCTTTCATGTATCCATGCTCCGGAGGTACCACACCGACTTCTCTCACGTGGTTGATTTCGTCACCATTCAGTTGGATAAGGTTGGGCTACGAGGAGGAGCCAGTTGCTATCATTGACAGGCAGGATAGCCAGTTGAGGTCCAAGAGAGTTTTCGCCGTAAAGGTCCAGTGGAGGGGCCAACCAGTCGAGGAGGGGACATGGGAGTCCCAGGAGGACACACGGAGTAGATATCCACACTTATTCAGCACTTCAGGTATGATTCGAGACCCGTTCGAGGACGAACGTTTGTTTAAGAGGTGGAGAATGTAACGACCCGACTGGTCATTTTGCGTTCTAGGACCCCGTTCCCCTAAATAAGACTTCTCGTAGTTGCTTTTAATGATTTATGACTTGTGGGGACGGGTGGTTCGGGAATTGGGAGAGGTTTGAGTGGTATAGGAATACTTAGTTCCTTAAGGTTGGTCCTTAAGGCCAAGTTTGACTTCGGTCAACGTTTTGAGTAAACGACCTTGAAATCGAGATTTGACGGTTCCGGTAGCTTCGTATGATGATTTCGGACTTGGGCGTATGTTCGGAACTGGTTTTGGATAATCCAGGAGCATTTCGGGCCCTAATAATGAAATAAGAGTTTCTTTAAGTTCAATTTGAGGTTTGGGACGTGATTTTGTGTTATCGAGGTCCGAACAGAATTCCGAGACCGGGAATAGTTCCACCATGTCATTTATGACTTTCTTGCAAAATTTGGTGTCATTCCGAGTAGTATAGGTAGGTTCGACGCATTTTTAGCGAATTCAAGAACTTAAAGTTCTTAAGTTTGATTCTAGAGGTTTTAAGGGGTAATTTTGAGTTTTAGCATTGTTTTGGGTGTTCCGAAGGCTCGAGAAAGTCTGTATTATGATTTGGGACTTGTTGGTATATTTGGACGGGGGCTCGGGTGGGCCCTTATGCTGCTCGGGCATCAAACGAGGGTAAAAACCAGCAAAAATAGCTGCTGGTGCACCAGATTTAGTGCGACCGCACCTGCGGTGTCCCAGTCGCAGGTGCGAGACCGCTTCTGCGGTCCTTGCCTTGCAGGTGTGTCCCCAGGTGAGGCTTCCACTTCTCGCAGGTGCGGATCAGAATTCGCAGGAGCGGAGCCGCAGATGCGGGCTCATCTCCGCATGTGCGAGCCCAGACCCTCCTTTCCCAATTCTGCAAGTGCGAGATCATCCTCGCAGATGCGGGACTGTAGGTGCGAAAGACCTGTAGCCAAGGAGGTTCTTTAAAACACAGGAACGAACCATTTTACACCATTTTCTTTCCTCCATTGGCGACCTTGAGAGCTTGGAAAAGAGCTAAACGACCTAGCTACTGAAAGGTAAGTGATCTCTACCCTAATGTTAGTTTAATACATGAATTCCTAGGTATATTAACATCCTAATTAGTGTAAATCAAGGGTTAGAGTAAAAACCTAAGGCTTTATGAAATTTAGGGAATTACCCACTAACTAGCTATGAAATCATACAAAAATCATATATTAATGATCCTTAGGTTATGGGTAAGTGTTTCCTTCGAAAATTTCCGGAATCCGAGCATGTGGGCCTGGGGGTTTATTTTGGGATTTTTCAAAGTAAGTTGAAATAACTAAGTAAATAGCGGAATTTCATACTTTCGAGTATAAATTAATTTATTTATGCAATATTTGACTAGTTTCGAGTCCTTGGGAGACGAGTTTGGAGTTTCGGGCGCATTCTTGACCCGGAAAGTAGGCTGAACACGAGGCGAGTCTCCTTTCTAACCTTGTAAGAGTGAATTGTCCCCATAGGTGATTATAAATAATTGCATGTCCTTATTTGCAGGGGCTACGCACGACACGAAGTGACGAGAGTCCGTGTGTAGCTACTATTGTGTTATGTCGGGTAGTTTTAGGATTCAAGAGCATGCTTTTATGTGTCGTACATGTGACGCTAAATGTAATTTAAGTTTCATGAGATCCGTGAATTTGTTATGAGAATATTTAGGGAGTTACACCCAAATTTACATTGCTTAATTCTTGCCTTCAAGTATAATCTCTATTAAATTCAAGAACTCTTGATAATTATGTATATGTATACGGGCACCCGCGTCACATGTATGATTCGTGAAATGGATAGCCCTATCATTATGTCAACCACGTCGCATTTTTGATTCGCGAGCGGGGTAATAGATGTATCTATGGTTCGAGCCATTCGACCCTCTACATTACACATTTACTTTTCACGTCGTATCGACCGTACGTTCATGGCCTGCCATGTGTTTGATGATTGATGGCAATCCCTGTAATTGTATTTGTTGATTTTATGAAAAATGGAAGGTTAAGTAGCTTGTATGATATGGAAGTTGATACGTAAAGGTACTAGAGATCGTTATTTGATGCTCATTACTTTATTATTGTTCATTACTGCCATTTCTATTTAGTCTGTATTTATTGTATATTGTTTGGCCCTAGTGAGTATCACGTCGACCTCTCGTCACTACTTCATCGAGTTTAAGCGGGATACTCATTGGGTACATATTTGTTTATGTACTCATGCTACGCTTCTGTACTTAATTGTACAGGTTCTGAGGCTGGTGCATCTGGTTATTAGGCCGGAGCTCGACCCTGAGTTATATCTGTACTTGACTCCACTGTGAGATGCTTCCCTTGACGATTCTCAGCTGCACTATCGAGCCTCTTTTGTTTATTCCTGTCTACTTCTTTCAGACTGTTTATTTCATCTTTTTCCTACTCTACTAGTACGTCTATCGATTTGTGACACTAGTTCCTGGCACATACGTAGTAGACGTTATATCTTTTGGGGCAGTATATACATTGGTTTATGATCCGTTATGGCTACTGATCACGCTCAACTATGTCTAACAAAAGACTAAGCGGGTGTTGCAAATATAATCTGAGTATTTATCCCAGAGTCGAATCTCACAGGGATTAACGTATCAAATGTTGTTGTTAGAGTACTGAATTCTCAATAATAAACTTTATCAAAATTTATGAATATCACTTTTTGTTGTTTATACTACTACAACTGAACAGAAATAATAAACTAAATATTAACTAACAATAAGGTGTAAACATTTGGAATAAAGGTCTAAGGTTATGGTTTCCCATATTGGTGAAATTCCTTCTTGTGTAGTTCCTATAGTTTTGACTTAGTTGTCTCTATCAATCATGAACACTCCAGTTATCATAAATCTCTCTCAAGTAATTATGATAATTTACTAGACGCACTCTCTCAAGTTACGCTAGCTAGTTTGTATTACAGTTCACTTTATATTGCACCTGTGGTATCGTTATCTCTAATTCAACCTCTAAACCCTCGGTTATGACTCTAGCCTATATTCCGGGAGTGATGTTGTTCAAACAATTACCTAAATATGCACTCTCTCTCAAGTAGATACATAATAAATAGGCACAGCCAATTGAGGGCCCTTCAATCAACTACAACAATAACATAGTTGAACAAATAGAGATTAACAACCAAACAAAACTATATTAATAACACAATTAGTTCATCCCCAACGGGTTCCACCAAAATCTTAGATAAGAAAAGTTAGCTACTCATGCTCAAAAACAATAAAACCCAAAGGAAATCATAATAATCAAAATAAAGATCAAAGGAAGAAAATATAAAACTCTAATTGTTGCTTGTCTTCTCACAATGATTATTGCCTCCTTTTTGTGTCTAAAATATGTCCAATCTGTCCAAATACCATTTTTCCATGTATATATACCAAGTAGGGTCGGGACCAAATAATTATACCTTCTCCTACGTGAAAAGGGACCTTTCTTCACGCCTAGACGCTCGCGGCCGCGGCCAAACGCGGCGCGATCGCGGTCATTTACCAGTACTCTGCTTCTGCCCGCGTCCAGGTCCGTGGTCTCGGTTTCGACCGCATTTTTCACCCTGTTCCGTTTGGAATTTGGAAAAACGTAAAACATTCAATTGTATCCCTTTGAGTTAGCTTTCCAACCATATATTATATAGCTCAAATGGAGTTTGGAGCAAAAGGTTATGTTCATTTTACTAGACAGTGCGCATATGCCTATTCGAGTCTTCGTTTGTTCTTAACTATCAAATTTGACCCCCGAACACGATCCCGGCTTAATTTCTTGGGCTTTTACTCATAGTTCAAAGCTCTAAATCACTTGAATTCATTCCATAGCATCTATATAACTCGGAGTCACTCCTACAAGGCATAAAACACACAATTAGTGCAAAACACTAGCGAAAAGCTCAAACTCAATTAAAGTGTAGTAAATTAGAGTGTAATAAGCGACTAAAATACGTAATTATAGCCTATCATCAATACCCCACACTTAAACCATTGCTCGTCCTCAAGCAATCAAATTACACTTTATATAAACACGGTCTTTTTTTAAAGCAATTCTCCTAACTCATCACACCATGAATATTTAAAATAGACTAAGCACAAAAGCGTAACATCTTCACCTCAAAATTTGACTCACAAGTACCACACATTATTTACAGCTCACCCGCTTACTCTAACATAGAGGTCACTGACATTACCTTTCCTTCATGATTCAAGTGCCCTCACACAACAAAAGAGAGTATCTCCACACAATAAAATTTAAGAACACATAGGAACTTAAGATAGAAAGAATTCACTCACTCTCAGAAATAACATTCATGTGACACAAAAGATGCACCATAGGCTTGACCGTAGTGTACTACTCTACTAATCGAGTTCATTCAGTCTAGGATCAAGTAGGACTTTATTTGGTTGTAATGTAGGTTGCGGGACGGGTAGAATATATTTAGATATAAGAGTGACAACACCTCCCTAAGCACTTTAATACATATACTTTAACATTCAAACCGGATAGTTATGCCAAACCAAACTCCGTCTTCACATCAATGTTATTACCTCACACTTCTTTAAGCACAATTACATCAAGAGTCACCACTTGTCAAGGAATTTTTGTTTTTCACAACAATGCAACTATTTTTTCCTTTTCTTTCTTGTTTTTTTTTTCAAGTGACTCCTTATTTCATTAGTTTCACGCAAAAGCCAAACCAACCACCCCACACTTTAACTTTTACACAGTTCATAACAATTCAAGTGTTTATGAGAGGTTAAAAGGTTCAAATAGATAGTTAATTCAAACAAATGGGTAAGGCTTGTAATGTGGTTGCCAAAGAAACAGGATTGCAGGCTCAAAGGGATTAACTACGATACATAACACTTAGGCGGGTACAATATACATATCTGGCTTAACAAATAAACGCCTATATCACTTCCAAGACTGAACACCTTTAGAGTAAGTCTTTTCTGTTATCAATGAAACTGAAAGAAAGAAAGAAAAACCAGTGCATTTCGTATAGATTGAGACTTGTAGCTTGATTCTTTACTCATTCCATACTGGGAAGAATTGCAGGAAATCGTTCGATAACACTTCTTCCTATTTCTTTCTCAATGATATCCACTACTATTTCGCTTTGCAAACACACGGGGCAAGTTCTAGACATCAAATGAAATGCACAGAATAACACACAAACCTCACACACACATGGCACTTAACTCACTCAGGATTGGATTCATCAAAACACTCTAGTCAAAGCAGTTAAGCAAATTTAAAATCATACAATTTAAGGTACTTATACAAGAGTAAAAAACTGAGCCTAAGCGTCACAACCAAAGTACTCACTATTCTCAAGGCATAACAAAGTCAAGAGATATTGCTTCAATTCAAAACACAACACAATAGCTGTTATTCCTAGAAAAAACTAACTACACCCGGTTCAAACAAAACCCTTGAAAAAGAACCGTGGCACAAAGAAAAACCAAGGGGGAATTATTACACTACCTAACAAAAGAAAATCTCTTTATTTGTAGACTTAAATCCCTCAAGAAAATTGTCTAATAGATCCATCGTCGGAAAAGTCCAATCTTGTCTATTTTAAAAATAAATATTCAATTAAACTAACACAAGTAAAATAACATAGAAAGTCACACAAACAATCTCCTCACCCCACACTTAAAATTGTGCATTGTCCCTAATGCACACCCATACATACAAGTGGGTAAAACAAACTCCCTGGTAGGCCAAAGGCCGAAGCACTAGCATCTCATGGGGTACTTAGACTTCTCCCATGCTTGGTCCTTCGTGCGGGTACCTCACACTTAGTTCTAACCAATGGTTTGTTGTTGCATCCTTCCAATAGCTTTGCTTTCCATGCTCCTAAAAAAATCAAAAGATCGACGCTACAAAAATAATATAATACAAAAATAATTTATAAAAATAAAAATAAAAGAAAGCAGTAAAGATGAGTTGCCTCCCAACAAGCGCTTGATTTAACGTCGCGGCACGACGTGAATCACTTTCTGCCTCCACTTTGAACTTATGAATTGGACCCCCAAATTTGCTTCAAGTTTTCGGTTGTGCTCCAGAGGTGGTGGAACAAATCTAATTGGCCCGAGCACCATTGTACTATTTTACACTCCTTGGCCTTTAGATGAGGTATGTAGTCATGTCTTTCTGGCAAGAAAAATTCCAGAATGTAGGCATCTTGTTCCTCATTCCTTGACTCCTCAAGTGGCTTGGATGACTATACTTTCATATCATCATCCAAACACAATGTGGAAAAATGCTTGGAGTGGGTACCAATGCACTCAACTACATAAACTTTAGGATTGTCAACATCCTCAGCACTAATGACACTAGATTCAACAAAATACGTATCATCAATGTCCTTGGCTGGAGGAGTTTTTCTTCCCTCTAAGTGCAAAGGCTCAAATTCGAGCTCCCTTTTCCAAAAGCCTTGGCCTTCAAGAGCAAGTACCCACTCTGCCAAATCTTCTCCATTAGCTTCATGTAGGTTCATGAGACAAGCGGATAGAAGATCCTCAATGTTCGACCTCGAAAATAGTCTCTTGTTCTGCAACAAGTGCAACATGTTGTTCGTAAGGATTCCAATGTATAGATTGAAAGTGAAGGAAAATTGACTACACTTAAAGAATTTTGTATTTTCCTCCAACTACAATTGATAATACCGTTAAGTCCCCGGAAATGCCAAAATTTGATCACGCTCAACTATGTCTAATAAAAGACTAAGCGGGCGTTGCAAATATAATCTTAGTATTTAGCCCAGAGTCGAATCCCACAGGGAATTAACGTATCAAATGTTGTTGTTAGAGTACTAAATTCTCAATAATCAACTTTCTCAAAAGTTATGAATATCACTTTGTGTTGTTTATACTACTACAACTGAACAGAAATAATAAACTAAAGATTAACTAACAATAAGGTGTAAACAATTGGAATAAAGGTCTAAGGTTATGGTTTCTCCAGTTGGTGAAATTCCTTGTTGTGTAGTTCCTATAGTTTTGATTTAGTTGTCTCTATCAAACATGAACAGTCCAGTTATCTTAAATCTCTCTCAAGTAATTATGATAATTCAATAGACGCACTCTCTTAAGTTACGGTAGCTAGTTTGTATTACAGTTCACTTTAGATTGCACCCGAGGTATCGTTATCTCTAATCCAACTTCTAAACCCTCGGTTATGACTCTCGCATATACTCCAGGAGTGATGTTGTTTAAACAATTACCTAAATATGCAATCTCTCTCAAGTAGATACATAATAAATAGGCAAAGCTAATTGAGGGCCCTTCAATCAACTACAATAATAACGTAGTTAAACAAATAGAGATTAACAACCAAACAAAACTATATTAATATCACAATTAGTTCATCCCCAACGGGTTTCATCAAAATCTTAGATTAGAAAAGTTAGCTACTCATGCTCAAGAACAATAAAAACCCAAAGAAAATCATAATAATCAAAATAAAGATCAAAGGAAGAAAATATAAAACTCTAATTGTTGCTTGTATTCTCACAATGATTCTTGCCTCCTTTTTGTGTCTAAAATATGTCCAAAATACCATTTTTCTATGTATATATACCAAGTAGGTTCTGACCCAAACAATTATGCCTTCTCCTACGCGAAAAAGGACCTTTTTTCACGCCTAGACGCTCGCGGCCGCGGCCAAATGCGGCGCGATCGCGGTCATTTACCAGTACTCTGCTTCTGCCCGCGTCCGTGTCCGCGGTCGCAATTTCGACCGTATTTTTCACCCTGTTCCGTTCGGAATTTGGAAAAACGTTAAGCGTGCAAGTTGTAGCCCTTTGTGTTAGCTTTCCAACCATATATTATATAGCTCAAATGGAGTTCGGAGAAAAAGGTTATGTCCATTTTACTAGAAAGTGCGCAATATGCCTATTCGAGTCTTCGTTTGTTCTTAACTATCAAATTTGACCCCCGAACACGATCCTGGCTTAATTTCATGGGATTTTACTCAGAGTTCAAAGCTCCAAATCACTTGAATTCATTCCATAGCATATATATAGCTCAGAGTCACTCCTACAAGGCATAACCCACACAATTAGTGCAAAACACTAGCAATTAAAGCTCAAACTCAATTAAAGTGTAGTAAATTAGAGTGTAATAAGCGACTAAAATACGTAATTATAGCTTATAATCAGCTACATTTGTTTAAGTTAGTAACTTTTTTTCCGTTTCTACTTAATGTCTTACACTTCAATTGGGTAAGTGTTGCAAATTAAGTGAAATTCTCTAGTAAGTTAATGGTTGGCTTGCCCGGCTACAGTGTTGGGTGCTATCATGACCTGAATTAAATTTAGGTCGTGACAGAATTCATCCCCTTAGGCGTATAATTTTTGTGTGTTACTTGTGTGGTTAGATATGTACACACAAGGTGACGAGAGTCCATGCGTAGCTATATTTCATGAAATGTCCGGGTCGACTTAGATTCATATCATGCTTTTAATTGTTGTTGTAATTATCATGCACATTAATTGTATTGATTAGAGCTGAGACTAGGGATGTAAATAGCAATTATCGACTTACCCTTCTTATTTCGGAGGATTTGGGGAATACTTAATCAACTTTGAAAACTCCATGTTTTCTCGTCTCGTAAGTACTTCCGCGAGCAAGGTAAACTTCTCTACTCTAATGGGATCGGGTTGTTCGCCTTGGCAATATGATAAACCACCTTAATGGGATCGGGCCGTTCACCTCGGCAGTATGACAACACTATTCTTATGGGGTCGAGTTGTTCGTATTGGCAATATGATAGTAACACTATTCTTATGGCATCGAGTCGTTCGCCTCGGCAACTTTGTGCTTAATAATAGAAATGGGTTCCAGTTTGGGTAATTGAGTTTGTGCCCTCACGGCCAGTTATGAGATGTTGGTGATGTGATACAGACTCCTGTTATATTTATTGTAGTTGCTTTCATTTGTTTCAGTGATACCTGTTGTATACTCACCATGTCTAATTTATACTAGATACTTACTGGGTACACGTTGTTTTCCATACTCACGTTACACTTCTGCACTGATGTGCAGGTACTGAGATAAGTTCCACTAATGGTCACGCGGGCACGTAGTCGATCATCTACAGAGACTTAGTGGTGAGCTACTAGCCCTGCTACGATCCGCAACACCAGAGTCTCCTTCTATCTTATTTATTATTCGTGTCTCTCACTTTCGGACAATAGTTTTTGTAGTTTTGTATATTCTCTAGATTGCTCGTGTACTTGTGACGCGGGGTTCTTGGAATTTATAGCATTTATGTACTGTTGTACTCGTCATTTCTACCATTGCAGAGTATGTACTTATTTTGTTGGAACTTTGTTTAAAAGGACTTGCCACAGCTGCATGAAAGCTAGTTTAAATTGTTCTCCAAAAAGAAGGAATTTCCGTATTAAAATGTGTTACAAAGGGGTAATAATTAGTAGTTTCACTTGTGGGCTTTCTTAACGGCGGCATTAGGTTCAGTCTTGACCTTTTACGTATTTGGGTCGTGACAGCTTGGTATCAGAACTTTAGGTTCACATAGGTCTTACGAGTCATACGCAGGCCTAGTAGTGTCTTGCAGATCAGCGCGGAGACGTTCGTGCTTATCTTCGAGAGGCTATATGGTAACTTCTCTTTCTTCATCTTCTATCGTGAAATTGATATTATACTAAGTGTCTTTCTATTGATCTCTCACAGATGGTGAGAATGCACATGACAGATGTACCAAGTGGTCGAGGGGATGCTCCCCCCATTACTAGAGCCGAGATAGAGACCGTAGGAGGGCCCCAGCTCCAGTCAGAAGAAGAGGGCGCCTTAATGTTTCTCATGTTGTACCACCAACGGATCCAGTGGAGGATCTTGTTGTTGAGGAGAAAGATGAGGTGCCTGCAACTGTGCCAGCCCCAACAGATTTCATGACTGCACCAGGATTCCAGGAGGTCATTGGTCGTATGTTGCGGTTCATGGACTCTATGACGCATGCTAGTTTATTTTCAGCGGACCCTACCACATCTCAGGCGGTAGGGGAGCACATACACCTACCACTCAGGCTCTAGGGCACGCCGTTGCCGTTTATCATACCTCAGGTGCACTACCTGCTGGCGTATTCTAGCCTGTTGAAGCGGCTATGCCAGAGGTCGTAGCAATCGTGACCGACGATCAGTAGAAGCGGCTGGACAGATGGACTAGGATTTTCCCCCCTAACTTTGGCGGTGAAAGGTCATAGGACCCCAGGATTTCATTGACCAGTGAAGGGATAGGCTCTGAAACATGAGGATATTGGAGTCCAACGGGGCGGACTTCACCACTTTTAAGTTTCAGGGCAAGGCCTGTAGATGGTGGAAGGCTTATCTTCTTTAACGACCAGCAGCTTCACCTCCCTTGACGTGGGATCAGTTTATACATTTGTTCTTGGAGAAGTACATACCACCTTCTGATAGAGGAGCTTCGGGGTGGGTCAGTTTGAGCGACTCTGTCAGGGTCATATGTCGATCACCGACTATGAAGCAAGATTCACTGACTAATCTCGCCATGCAACTATCATACTTCCCAGATATGCAAAGAGGGTGCGGAGGTTCATTGTAGGTATTCACCCTGAGATTCAGGTACCTATGGCTCATGAGGTAGAGACGGGGATTTATGTTTTTTAGGTTGCGGATATAGCTCGGAGGATCGAGCATATTCGTAGCCGCAGTGGAGAGTTTGCACCGAGGGAAAAGCGTCCCCAGTAGATTGGAGGATTCAGTGGCGCCCCACCTAGGGGAAGAGGTCAGTTCATGAGGAGTCAACCCGGCAGACCCATGTAGTCAGAACCAACGCCTACTCAGAGTGCTTCAACATGACCCTATTTCAGTGCCATTCCAGAGAGTACTTACCGTCCCCCAGCTATTCAGGGTTCCTCCAGTGGGTATTCAGTCCATCAGAGTCAGACTTCAGGTCAACAGTCATTGTTCCGAGGGGTTATTTCAGGTGCAGGGATCTTGGCCGCATGAAGAGGTTTGTCCCAGACTTCGGGTCAAGGCTGAGCAGTAATACTATTGGCCCATGCTTATTGCACCAGCTACCACACTGGCCAGCCGGCCGGCCAGAGGCGGAGGGCAGGCGTCCAGGGGTCATCCTAAAGGCGGAGGCCAGCCAGGTGCTGCTCCGGCTAGATTCTATGCTATCCTCGCTAGGCCAGAAGCAATTGCCTCTGATGCAGTCATCACAAGTACTATTTCTGTTTGCCGGAGGGATGCCTCAGTATTATTTGATCTAGGGTCGACTTACTCATGTATTTCTTATCTATTTTATCCTTAGTTGTATGTGTCTTGCGAGTCTTGGGGCGTTCCTGTATATGTGTCCACGCCAGTGGGTGATTCTGTTGTTGTGGATTGGGTCTATCAGTCTTGTTTGGTTTCTACGTATATGAGACCCGAGCGAATCTTCTATTACTCGATATTGTCAATTTTGAGGTTATCTTGGGAATTGACTGGTTGTCCCCGTACCATGTCATTCTTGATTACCATTCCAAGATTGTTACCTTGGCGATGCCTGAGTTGCCCCGACTTGAGTGGAGGGGTTCGTCTGTTGGTACTTCCAGCCGAGTTATTTCTTTCTTGATGGATCGACACATAGTCAAGAAGGGTTTTTAGCCTACCTAGACTTTGTTCGGGATACTACTGTAGAGATTCCCGCTTTAGATTCAGTGTCGATGGTATGAGAGTTTTCCACGTATTTCCCGCTGATCTACCAGGTATGCTGCCGGATCAGGATATTGATTTAGTGCCGGGAACCCAGCCTATTTCTACTTCACCTTATCGTATGGCTCCCAAGGAGATGAGAGAGTTAAAGGAGCTGCTTCAGGAGTTGCTTGAGAAGGGGTTCATTATACATAGTGTGTCACCTTGGGTCGCACCAGTGTTGTTTGTGAAGAAGAAGGATGGGAGTATGCGGATGTGTATTGATTACCGCCAGTTGAACAAAGTCACCATCAAGAACAAGTACCCGTTTCCGCGAATTGTTGATTTGTTTGACCAGTTGCAGGGTGCCAGGGTGTTCTCTAAGATCACCTTGAGATCTGAATAGCATCAGCTAAAGATTCGTGCTTCGGATATTTCGAAGATGGCCTTCCGGACTAGATATGATCACTTTGAGTTTTTGGTGATGTCCTTCGGCTTGACTAACGCCCCAGTGGCATTTATGGATCTGATGAACCGAGTGTTCAGGCCGTATCTTGGTTCATTTGTCATTGTCTTCATTAACGACATATTGATCTACACGCGTAGTTTGGAGGAGCACGAAAAGCATTTGAGATTAGTGCTTCAGACCTTTGGGGAACAGAAGCTTTATGCTTAGTTCTCCAAGTGTGAGTTCTGGATGGATTCCGTGGCTTTTTTGAGGCATGTTGTATCAGATAAGGGCATTAAGGTGGATCCTAGGAAGATTAAGGCAGTACAGGTCGGCCTCGTCCTACCATGGCGACCGATATTAGGAGTTTCTTGGGGTTAGTTGGGTATTATCGCCGGTTCGTGGAGGGTTTCTCGTCAATTGCAGTGCCCTTGACTAGATTGACCTATAAGGGTGCTCCGTTCAGATTGTCCGATGATTGAGAGGCGAGCTTTCAGAAGTTCAAGACGACTTTGACTACAATACCAATTTTAGTGTTGCCTTCCGATTCAGGGATGTATACGGTATATTGCGACGCTTTACGCGTGTTCCCGGGTTGTGTATTGAACATGTCCCCGAAGCTGAGCAAGAGGAACCCTTTGATCATGACCGATTTTTATCTGCGGAATGTGAATGGAAATATGACGAACACTTGTCAAAAACCATCGTCAGGGAAAGAGGCATTAACATGGAAAAAAGGTTGAATCTAAAATGCCGGGATTCTACAAAAGATTGGTCAAAAACAGGTGGATTTGTTTCGCCGATCAACCAAATGATGCAAACCACACAGTAGTGTTGGAATTTTATGCAAACGCCTTGAGGACCGACTTCCAAGGAACCTTAGTTACTATTGTGCGGGGTGTGCAAGTTAATTTCAGCCTTGAGGTAATCAAAGAAATTTTTGGCCTTCCCAATGCCGATAATGAGGTTTATAGAGGAAGAGAAAAAGCAGGAGGAAACCAATGGTTGGAGGACAAATTGCATGATGGAGTGATCCCGAAGTGGTTGACAGTGCACAAGGGAGTTGATTCTTATGACTACACTGATGAGTCAAAAACATGGCTCTATATTATTTGTGTAAGAGTCTCACCTTCTACAAATGACACTGATCTAACACCAGAGAGGGCACTGATAATTGTTGTTATCATGGATGGACTGGCCGTGAACGTGGGGGAGCACATTGTTAGAGAAATCGAGGAAGCCACCCATGGGAGGTCCAAGAGCCTATTCATCCCATCCTTGATCACTCGGGTGTGCTATGATGTTGGGGTGTTAAAACGCCCAAATGATGTTGAGAAAGGTCTGGGAAATCCGATGATCCACCCATTGCTGAAAAAGGGACCTAGTGACAAGCAGAAAAAGAGGAGGATTGATGTTGCATCCTCTTCATTTGGGCAATTCTCTGAGGCCACCACTGATCCCGACAGATCCTTTGCACCTGCACCAGGGTCATTTGACCTTATGGCACCACTCCAGTCTGACCCTCACACTATGCGTCACTTATCCAGTTAGATACATGGAGTAGATGCCATTAGGTAGCTTATAGCTAGCCTTCCTACTGGCCCACCTGGGGTTAGCACATCTACTGGCACTGTTGCCCCACCATCCCTAGATAACATGGTCAAAGAGCAAAAAACAATAACGGGCAAGATGGAGTCCATGAACAACAGGTTGGAAAATATGAGCCGTCGGCAAGGGAAGATTGAGAAGCATCAGAGAAAGTTCAGGGAGCACGAAAAGAAAAAGAGCAAATTCCTGAACAAGATAATGGATAAGCTGAGTTCGTTTTGCAGTTCAAATGACTCTAATGATGATGAGGAGGAGGAGGAGCTCAAATTTCCTTCCACCTCCAGCTCCGAGTGATGCAGTTTCAGGGAGCACCTCCTTCATTTGATCTTGTTTTGTCTAATTGCATTGAGGACAATGCAACACTTTAGGTTGGGGGTGACTCATTTAAATGCGATGATATAGTTGGAGCATGACTATTTTTTTGTGAACTTGTGTAGATTGGTTAACGTTTATAGTTTATTAGTGATAATTTGAAGTTTAATTCTAGTATGTTAGCATTAGTTTTTTTTCTTTCTTTATTTCTTATTTTGCTACTTTATTTACTTGTAGTAGTATTAATTAAAATCTTTGGTTTTTCTTTATGTTGCGGTTTATTTCCAAGGAAATAATTTGTGTCGAACCGGGTGACTTTTTTCTATGATGTATGGCGTGACAACTTTCTTAAGGAATTAGTCTTGTTTAAATTTTTTCTTTAGGTAAATATTACATTGGTTATTAGGTGTGATATTTTTGTCCATAAACCAACATGTGGCTTATTTGGTACCAACATGATTTAAACCCTGGCATATGAAGTTTTGATTTTTCAAAATGAAAAATAAGTGAAGTGAAACTCCTTGTTATGACTTTTAGGTTCTATTATTGGCTCTATGATTCATTAAATAGTCTTTTAGGCTATATATGCTTTTCTTTGGGTTCATTGGCTTTAATTGAATGTTGGATTTATATGTCACTCGAGTTTGCATGTGCCATGTGTGGTGAGATTTGTTTTGATTTCTCTTGCACTATTTTTAGTATAGAACTTGCTCGGAATGTGCTTCAAAGGCGAAATTATAGACTAACTTGGTTTGAAAAATGATGTTAGGTCTTCCTTGGACCGTTATTATGCCTTAAATTTCCTACCCTTGCATGTGTTCCCCTAGCCAACCCCTTTTGAGCCTTTAAACTTTTTCTTTGACCACCATGTTACAAGATTTAACCTTTCGTTCTTTATTGATCTATATTTTGGCACCCTACCTCCCTATGTACTTTGAAAGTGTGAACATTGGCTAAAAGCCTAAGTTTGAGGGTAAAGGTTGAAAAACTTCTGATGTGGAAGACGCTTAAAAGGTGAAAGGTAATATAAAATAATAGTGGAACCTTACTTGGAAAAAAAAGTAAGAAAGAAGAAAAAGGAAGGGAAAATAAGGAGTTGTGAATAAAGAGAAGATTAGGTGTGGAATGAAAAGTGAAGAAAGGATGGAAAACGTTTTTGAAGGAAGTGTGCTTTAATTATTGCAAATTGTAGTGCTTAGGGAGGTTTTGAGTCACTCTTATCCAAATTGTGCCATACCTTAACCAAAAACCTACATTACAATCCTTTAAGTCCTACTTGATTTTGAACCAAGTGTGTCTACATTAGTGGAGAATTACATGAAGGGCAAGTCTATGGCACTACTTTTGTGCATTTGAATATCTTTGTGAGAGTGAGAATTAATTCTTTTCATTGGATATCCCACTTGTGTTTAAATTGAAATTTATAGGTTGGGATCTCTCTTAAGAGTGAGGTCACATAAAATTTTGAGTTGTGAACTTAATCCAATCTCCAATTGGGAGGAATGAACAAAAGAAAATTATTTGTGATAATAAGGCAATTTTTGAAGCTTTAGTGTCATGACTTGGTTACTACTTTGATTAATGTGGTGTTTGAGCACTTGAATTGAAATAAAATTTGTGAGAAGTTGTTGGCAATTCATATGCTTTGGATTAATTGTTGGTACTAACCAAAGTCACTAGTTTGTGTTTACTTTGAACCTTTTTTACTCTAAATGATGTTTGGTATGTCATTGAGCTCAATTGATGATTTTATTGAATGATGTTCTTAGTTGTTGAATTTCTTGAGGACAAGAAATAGTTTACGTTTGGGGGTTTGATAAGTGGGTATTTTACCAACTTATCTCGTCTAGAATCTTAGATTTTTGCTATGTTTGGTTGATAAAATCGTGTGTTTGATGTCATTTACTTCTATTTTACAGGTTTTATGTGATTTAGAAATGATGGTGAAGAAACCAAGTGAAAACGATTCAAAAAGGATCTAAACATCAAAGAGGAACACTGCCCGGTAAAGTACCATTCGCGAATGCATAGGGATAAACGCGAACGCGGAACTTCAAGACAACAAACCTTCGCGAATGCGAAGTGCTATACGCAAACGCGAAGCTGGAGGAAGCAAACCTTTGCGAACGCGAAGGTGTAATTGCAAACGCGATGATGAAGGAAAAAATCCTTCGCGAGCGCGAAGGTATGGTCGCAAACACGAAGAATAATTGGGCGGAAAAACTGGGCAACTCTGGAATTTCACGTTTTTGACCCCCAAGCCATTTAATACACGACCTAGCAAATCTTTGGGATATCTTTGGCTTATTTTTCAGCCTCTTGACTAGAGAAGACATGTTTTTGAGCTAGGGTTTTTGCATATACACTTGGGTCTTGAAGATTTGAAGCTTTTGGTTGAGAATTTCTTACTCATTTATGCTCATTTCTTCATTTCCTTTCTTTGTACTGAATATTTAAGTGTGTAGTACCTTTTCCAATATTTGAATCTTGTTTATGGAAATATTCATATTTAAAGTGTGGATTATACATCTTGTTGTGCTTATGTATTGAACAATTTTTTTTATTATGAAGTGAGTTATTGTTTCTTTAATTATTTTTGTTCACAAAGAGAGTAGCTAACCCTAGGACTCGCCCATTTACTTCGAATTCAATTTGGGAAAAATAATTTGGGGTTGGGAAGGATTAATTGACAAGAACTTGAGGCTTTAACCCTCACTTTATAGATTCTACCTAGGGATATGATTGAACTACTTGTAGCCATATTCGGGTGTGCTTAATCTCTTAATTGTTTTAGGGATTATTCAATTAGGAAGTCTTGTTAGTCTTCGGAAGAAGCTAATATAGAGTTATTACCGGAGGCTAATTAACATAAACTCGCTCATGTTTGTAAAATCGTGAAATACATTGGATCGTTACTTGAGTGTAATTCCCAATGCATCCATGCTTGTAGCCATTGATCATTTTACTTGCTTTATAGGTTAGTTTATATTTTCGCATTTAGCTATAATATTTTCACAATCATATTTTAAGTGTTTGGCTTAGCATAATAAGTGATAATTCTCTTACACGCCTAATCGCCTACATATTGTTCTCTGTGGGATTCGACCCCGACTCATAGTTGGGTAAATTATATTGCATGCGACCATGTCCATTTGCTTTTTAGTAATGGATTTGGACGTCATCAAAATTGGCGTCATTACCAGGGAACAATTTGACGTATTTAGGTTGTCTGAGAAGTAAGCGTAAGTGCTTTTGTCCAAATTTGTGAATATTCGTGTAATTATTTTTCTTATATTTATCTTCTTATTTGTTTCTTGCTTATTTTCTTAAATTTGAAAAATGGCATCATATAATAAAAATTGGTCGGATGATAGTTGTTCATACTTTGATGACCCTTGTCCTTATTGTGGAGGACCACACTCGTGAAAAAATTGTATAAATTCTCCCGGGAGCGGATTGTTCACACAATCTCAAACCCATGAGTGGAGTATTTGTGATAAGTGTGGTCATTGGGATTATTGTTCTTATTTGTCCTTCCCTTCCTCCACCCCCTCCCCCTCCCCCCCCCCGCTATGATGATTCTACTTTTTGTGATGAAAATTATAGGGATATGGAAGTGCAAGAAATTGAGCATGGTCAAATTGGAGAGTTTAAGCTCATGTTAGAATGCCTACTTGAAGGAGGAAACAAAGAGCAAAATGCCTTGGAGGAGCTTTTGGAAAATAGTCTCCAAAATGACTTGGCGCTTGAAAGGTTGAACTTACTAATGGGAGAAATGCTTGACGCTGTAGAGGTCCAAAAATCCTCGAAAGTGAATGATAGGCAAGAACCTTTCTTAGAGGTTGAAGCCGAAAATCCTTCTTTGGCACTTGATCAAAATCAAGAAGAACTCTCAAATGCTCAAAATGAGAAAATGATGCTCATGTTGGAGGCCATTATTGAAAATGAGGAGAAGCACAACTTGGCACTCGAGGACTTAAAACAAGCACTAACTCAAATGATGATAATATCCGCACCATGGAAAATCAAATGAAAATATTGGTTGAGGCTCACTATGCCCACCAACTTGAGAGTGTGGAAAGAGATCAAGAAGAGTCCGACTTCGAGAAAGAAAGTGAGATTTATTTTGAGGAATCAAGAATTGAACATATACCAACCGACTCCATGATTGCTAGTGATTCCAAGAAAAACATGGAATTAGGGTCAACTAAAAAAATTTGAAGATGTGGTTGAAAATGACTCTAGTTCGGGGGACCAAGAGGATGTCAAAATCCGGAAAGAATTGCAATTTGAGGCTTGATGTCACATTCCAAGAACTTCTCAACATTAAAATTGTGTGGTGATATGGGAATTAAGCTACACGAGTCAATGAGGGACTGCACGGAGGAAAGAAAAAGGCCATACATTTTACAATTTGAAGGAACAAGAAGGCAAAATGACATTCCTCACATGGAATCCAAGAAATGCAAAATAAAGAAGTTAAAAATTGGCTTGATCATCTATTTACCACCCTCCGTTGCTCGTGGTCACATGCTTGATCATCCTACTAGGATGTCATGACGGCACCTAGTCTCTAAGACTAGGTAAGCGTAACAATATGCGGAATAACTGAATATAAAACTGAACTCAAATCTCAAAACATGTAATATAAATAAAAAACTGCGATTCAAATAATTACAACTCCCAAAACCCGGTGGAAATAAGTCACCAGCTTCTAAGAGAAAATACTAAGTGTCTATATACATCAAAGTCTAAAGAGAATAAGGAAAAATAAGATAATAAGGATAGAGGGCGACTCCGAGGTCTGCGGACACTGGCAGATGTACCTTGAAGTCTCCACGTACTGGCTATCTCACTAGTATCTGGCCTGGTTGTTTATTTACTAGTTTTAGAGGCTTCGCTCTTTGCTTCCGGCTTTGATGAAGGTAAATAGTAAAAAACGTTCCCCCTAGACATGGTCCTTTCAGGAAATGGTCGTTTAGTCCATGATCCATTGGATGGTCGCTGCAAGGCCAAAAATTGGAACAATTCGTCTCTTTCTGCTTTCGAGCTACACCGGGGGCAAAATTGTTTCCCCACTAAGACGTGCATCTTTATGGCTATATCGTCCTGAAGACGGATGCGCTCCTGTCACCTCTTGGCAAAGTAGGTTAATGGGCAAGCCCCCTCCTGTCACAATGGTGTCCTGGAACTGCACAAAAAGATGTGCAGAAGAGTAGCATGAGTACACCACAACGGTATCCAGTAAGTGTCAAGCCTAACCTCGGTAGAGTAGTGACGAGGTCAGGTCAGGGCCCTACTGGAATAAAAGGAAATGAGGAAGAAAAATATAATAATACAATGAAATGACTGAGAAAATGAACAACGAGAAATTTTAGAAAAGAAACATCACAACAATTAGAGGTAACCAACAGGGGCGCTCCCGAGGTACCTCCTCATAGACCCAAATGTAAATACACAACAGGGAGATCTCCCGAGGTACCGCCTCGTATTCGCAATAGTAACTATGCAATAGGGAAACATCAAAGTCCAAATGAAGATATTAATGGTAGATTATTGGATATTAATAAAAATATGAGTGAAGAATCCTTACCCTAATGTTTCATTTGAAAATCCCTCAATTTATCACCTCGATCCGTGCTTTCTAACTCCCAAAATGAAAATAAGATCAAACCCTCGTATTTTCCCTTTATCTGCCCAGTCAAACTGCATCTGCGACCCAAGAATCGCTTCTGCGATTTCGCACCTGGGGAAAATCATCGCAGGTGCTGAAAACACTTAAGTCGTGGACTTCTGCTTCTGCGGACAAGGGCTCGCATATGCGAAACCGCTTCTGCGATACAAGGATTGCACCTGCGACCCAAAGCGCTTCCGCGCTCCTGCCATCGCAGAAGCAAAGGCGCTTCTGCGGAAAATGTTCTGCTTCTCCAACCATTGCTGGGCAAGGCCAGCTCTGCATCTTTGACTCAAAGCTCGCTTATGCGAGTCCTCGCCCGCGGCTAATCTCACCGTAGGTGCGATGACACCACAAGCATCCCAGCATCTGATATTCGTCTAAGTCCAAAAATGATCTGAATCATACATGAGGCCCCTGAGACCTCAACCGGAAATACCAACAAGTCCTAAAACATCATACGGACTTAGTCGAGCCTTCACATCACATAAAACAATGCTAGGAACATGAATTGCGTATCGATTCAAGACTAATGAACTTTAGAACTTCATACTTCTAAATACGATGGCGAAACCTATCAAATCAAGTCCGATTGACCTCAAAATTTTCACACAAGTCCTAAATGGAATTACATACATGTTCCAACTTCCGAAATTGAAATCTGACCCCGATATCAAAAGGTCCACCCCCGGTTAAACTTTCCAACTTTCACCGAACTTTCCAACTTTCACCAATCAACGCTAAAATGGCCTACAGACCTCCAAAACAACATCCAAACATGCTCTTAAGACCAAAATCACCCTACGATCTAGTGGAACCATCAGAACTCTATTCCGAGGTCGTCTTCACACAATTCAATTACGGTCAAATTCCTAAAACTTAAGCTTCTTTTTATGGACTATGTGTCCCGATTCACTCTAAAACCAAAAACAAATCCTCCCGGCAAGTCACATAACCACAAAATGAAATAGAGGAAGCAATAAATAGGGCTTCGGGGCTAATACTCTCAAAATGACTGACCGAGTTGTTACATCCTCTCCCTCTTGAAACAAATGTTCATCCTCGAACGAGTATAAAGACATACCTAAAGTGGTGAAAAGGTGAGGATAACAGCTGCGCATATCATGCTCGGTCTCCCAAGCCGCCTCCTCGGCCGGATGACCCCTCCATTAAACCTTTACTGAAGCGATGTTCTTCGACCTCAACCTTCAAACCCGCCTAACAAGATGGTCACTGGATCCTCAACATAAGATAGATCCTTGTCCAACTGGAGTGAGTTGAAGTCTAACACATGGGATGGATCGCCGTGATACTTCCGGAGCATGGAAACATGAAACACAAGATGAACTGTAGAGAGACTAGGTGGTAGTGCCAGTCTATAGGCCACCTCTCCAACCCTCTTAAGAATCTCAAAAGGCTCGATATACATAGGGCTCAACTTTCCCTTCTTTTCGAACCTCATAACACCCTTCATGGGTGAAACCCGGAGCAAGACCCGCTCCCTAACCATGAATGCAACGACGCGAACCTTCCGATCCGCATAACTCTTTTGTCTGAACTGGGTTGTACGAAGTCAATCCTGAATCAATTTATCCTTCTCCAAGGCATCTTGAACCAAGTCTGTACCCAATAGCCTAGCCTCGCTCAGCTTGAACCAACCCACTGGAGACCGGCACCGCCTACCATACAAAGCCTCATATGGTGCTATCTGAATGGTCGACTGATAACTGTTGTTGTAAGCAAAATCCACAAGTGGCAAGAACTGATCCCAAGCACCCCAAAAATCCATCACACACGCACGAATCATATCCTCCAATATCTGAATAGTGCATTCGCACTGCCCGTTTGTCTGAAGGTCAATATTGTACTCAGCTCCACCCGAGTACCCAACTCTTGTTGTACGACTCTCTATAACCGTGATGTAAATTGCGTATCCCGGTCAGAGATGATAGATACCGACACGACATGAAGCTTGACAATATCACAAATGTAAACCTGAGCTAGTTGCTATGAAGAATAAGTAGTAACCACAGGAATGAAATGGGATGACTTGGTCAATCTATCCACAATCACGCAAACTGCATCGAACTTCCTCTAAGTTCGCAGGAGTCCAACAACGAAATCCATAGTAATACACTCTTATTTCCACTCGGGAATCCGTAACTTCTGAAGCAATCCACCTGGTCACTGATGCTCATACTTTACCTACTGACAATTTAGGCACCAAGCTACATACTCCACTATGTCCATCTTCATTCGCCTCCACCAATAGTGCTGCCTCAAGTCCTGATACTTTTTGGGGGAACCCGGATGAATGGAGTACCGCGAATTGTTAGCCTCCTAGAGAATCAACTCACGCAAGCCATCTACATTGGGAACACATAGTCTTCCATGCATCCGTAATACACCATCCAATCCAATAGTGACCTATTTGGCATCGCCGTGCTGAACAGTGTCCTTGAGGACAAGCAGATGGGGGTCATCCTATTGACGCTCTCTGATACGATCATAAAGAGAAGACCGAGAAATGACACAAACCAAAACTCGTCTTGGCTCGGAAACATCCAATATGACAAACTAGTTGGAGGCTTGAACATCCAAGGCTAAAGGCCTCTCTACACTGGTAGATATGCTAAGCTGCCCAAACTCTCTGCCTTGCGACTCAAGGCATCAATCACCACATTGGCCTTCCCGGGGTGATAAAGAATGGTAATGTCATAATCCTTAAGTATCTCCAACCACCGTAAGATCCTTATGTTTAAACAGATGTTGTAGACTCTGATGATCGGTGTAGACCTGACAAGAGAAACCATACAAATAGTGTCGCCAGATCTTCAAGGCATGAACAATAGCTTCTAACTCGAGGTTGTGGACAGGATAGTTCTTCTTATGCACCTCCAGCTGCCTAGACGCGTAGGCAATCACCCTATCGTCCTGCATTAAAACTGCGTCGAGACCAATACGCGACTCACAATACACAGTATACGACCCTAAACCAGTAGGCAATACCAAAACTAGGGTTGTAGTCAAAGTTGCCTTGAGCTTTTGTAATCTCTCCTCACACTCCTCGTTCCAACTAAATCTGATATTTCATAATAAAACTGGCTTTTAAGCATTTCAAAACAATAAAAGTGATCAAAACATCTAAACACAACCCCAACACCTGGAGTCAACCGTCATGAGCATCTAAGAAGTGATACAATCTGATACTATTTCACTACTACAAACAAGTCTGGAAAAAATAGATAAAATGACAGAATAGGAAGGAGAAAGGGGCATGTTGCGGACGCCGAAAAGCTACCTCAATATCTCCGAACAGAAGCTCCAAATAGAGAGAGTAAATCAGCTATTGCTCAGTCCCGGTACCTGAATCTACACACAAGGTGCAGGGAGTAACGTGAGTACGCCAACTCAGCAAGTAACAATTATAACTAAAGACTTGAGTGCAGTGACGAGCATTTAAAATCATGTAAATTCATATAATAAGTACCAGTTGAAATAAATAAAACAAGTAAGGGATCTACATTTCCAAGTATTTCACAAAACTCCCGTTTTCCATCTAAAATCTCGTATAAAATATTTTGTTCAACAATTTCATTAGAGGCTCAGTGTAAGAATGAGTGAAAACAGTAGTTTCATAATTATATCAGCCCCTCGAGCACAGTGACACTCACAAATAAATCCTCTTGGGCAAGCCTCTTAGTCGCCCGTCCACTCTCATAAATCAATGCTCACACTCAAAACTTTCACTCAATAGGTACCATATAATAACAGTTTCGGCGTGCAACTTGATCCGTAACCGCTGCGGCGTGCAACCCGATTCATAAATAGTCGACTACGCTCACTAGGGGTGTACAGACTCCGGAGGGACTCTAACAGCCCAAGCGCTATATCATTGTAGCGTGCAGCCCGATCTAATATATATATAACATTGCGGCGTGCATCCCGATCCATCACTATCCTTACAATCCGGCTCTCGGCCTTACTCAGTCATCATCCTCACAAGCCACTCGGGCAACTCAACACAAATCACGGGGACTCAGTCCAAAATACCTTTCATTATATGAAAACAGAGTGATAAAAAGGAATAAACAGTGAGAAAGTATAAATCATGACTAAGATTATGTTTTCTATCAAAGCAGTGTGAAAGTAGTAGTAAAACTACCCTTGAGGGTCCAAACAGATCGGCACAATGCCCCGATCATGGCATACAGCCTAAAAATATAGAATCACTCTCTAAAATATGAAATATCATATGATTTCAAATCAAATACGCTGCTTAATAGTTGCTACGGGACGGACCAAGTCACAATCCCTACCGGTGCACGCCCACACGAGTCACCTAGCATGTGCGTCACCTCATTTACCAAACAATACGAAATACCAAGGTTTATTACCTCAGGTCTAGATTTACAATCGTTACTTACCTCAATCCGGCAAAATCCTAACTCGAGATGACTTTGCCTCTTGACTCGACCTCCGATCGCTCCGAATCTACCAAAATTCAGTACTATATCATCAATATGTGATAAACGAACATAACCCACGCAAAAATTATCAAATTTAATCAAAACTCCCGAAATTGGCCAAACCCGGCCCTCGATCCCATGTCTCAAAATCCGATAAAAATCACAAAACTAGAATTCTTAGTCACTCACGAGTCTACCCATATCAAATTCATCGAAATCCGACCTCAAATGCCCATTCAAATCCCCAAAAGAATTTCTCAAAATTTCTTCCATTTTCTTCACTCCAATTTCCCAAATTAAATGATAAAATTCAAGACTAAATTATGGAATTAAACCAAATATGAGTGAAGAACACTTACCCCAATCACTCTACAGAAAATCCCCTCCAAATTCGTCTTCTCCCGAGCTCTCTAATGAATTTTTGAGTTATGGCCTAAAACCCTTGTTTTTGAATTAAACATTCTTCCTAGGTACTTTATTCATCGCAATCGCGGAAATCCCCACGCGATCGTGAAGCACAAAATAACACGTCCCAGAAAATTAAACTTACGCGATCGCAAACAAGCCCGCGCGATCGCGGTTCAATGCCGCTTAACCCCACGCGATGGAAACCCTCTTCACGCGTTCGCGAAGCACAAACATCTCAGCCTCACTCGCTCCCTTTTCTTCTACGCGAACGCGGACCTGACCACGCGTTCGCGAAGCACAAACATCTCAGCCTCACTCGCTCCCTTTTCTTCTACGCGAACGCGGACCTGACCACGCGTTCGCGAAGCACAGATGTCACTCTCTCATGCGATCGCATAGAAAAACTTACTGCAGTTCCGAGCTAAGCCTACGTGATCGCGAACATCCTCCTGCGATCGTGTAGAAGGAAACCAGAAGCCTTCACACTAGAAAATCTGCCACTTTCTAAGTCCAAGTGCTTGTCCGTTAACCACTCAAAACTCACCTGAGGCCCTCGGGACCTCCACCAAACATACCAACACATCTCATAACCTTATTCAAATTTAGTCGAGCCTTCGAACCACTCAAAACAACGCCAAAACACCAAATCAACCTCGGATTTAAGCCTAAGAACTTATAAACTTTCAAATCCCGCCAACGATGCCGAAACCACCCAAACCACGTCCGAATGACCTGAAAATTTCCACACGCATCCAAAATGACACTACGAAACTATTCCAACTTCCGAAATTCCATTCCGACCCCGATAGCTAATTTTTCACTAATGACCGAAAATCGCCAAAAATCCCATTTCGCCAATTCAAGCCTAATTCTACTCCGGACCTCCGAGAAACATTCCGAACACACTCCTTAGTCCCAAATTACCTAACGAAACTATTCGAGAAAAAAAACCAAATTCTGAGGTCATTTACCTATAAGTCAACTTCCGATTGACTTTTCCAACTATTAAACCATCTTAAGAGACTAAGTGTATTATTTCTCACCACGACCACTCCGAACCCGAGACAACGGACCCAACACCACATAAATGAGTTAAACAACACAAAACGAAGCAGAAATGGGGGAAACAGGGCTAATCTCACGGAATGACCGGCCGGGTCGTTACATTCTCCCCCTCTTACCTGGAACGGGTATAGAAACATACCTGGAGTCTCAAATAGGTGAGGATATCTGCTCCGCATCTCCCGCTCGGTCTCCTAGGTGGCCTCCTCCACCGGCCTCCCTCTCCACTGCACCTTCATTGAAGATATATCCTTAAACCTCAACCTTCTAAGTTGACGACCCAAAATAGCCACTGGCTCTACCTCATAAGACATATCACCCTCTAGTTGAACCGTGTTGAAGTCCAAAACATGAGACGGGTCACCAACATACTTCCGAAGCATGGAAACATGAAATACCGGATGCACGCTCGACAAGCTAGGTGGCAAAGCAAGTCTATAAGCCACCTCTCCAACCCTCTGTAGCACCTCAAAAGGCCCAATGAACTGGGGACTCAACTTGCCCCTCTTCCCGAACCGCATAACAACCTTCATGGGTGACACCTTTAGCAGAACCTTCTACCTAACCATTAAAGATACATCTCGGACCTTCCGGTCTGCATAGCTCTTCTGCCTAGACCGCGTCGTGCGAAGCCGCTATTGAATCAACTTCACCTTATTCAATGCATCCTGAACCAAATTTGTACCCAAGAGCCTAGCCTCACCCGGCTCAATCTAACCGACTGGAGATCTACACCTCCTCCCATATAGAGCCTCGTACGGAGCCATCTAAATACTCAACTCTTAACTATTATTATATGCAAACTCCGCGAGTGGCAGAAACGTGTCCCATGAACCCCCAAAATCAATGACACAAGAACGAAACATGTCCTCCAGTATCTGAATAGTGCACTCGGATTGCCCGTCTGTCTGAGGATGAAAGGTTGTGCTCAACTCAACCTGAGTACCCAACTCTCTCTGCACGGCCCTCCAAAACTACAATGTGAACTGAGTACCCCTGTCAGAAAAGATAGAAACTGGAACACCATGCAACCGGACAATCTCCCGGATATAAATCTCAGCTAACCGCTCCAAAGAATAAGTAGTACCAACAGGAATGAAACGCACAGACTTGGTCAGTCGATCCACAATAACCCATGTGGAATCGAACCTCCTCGAAGTCTATGGGAGCCCAACTACAAAGTCCATGGTGATCCGCTCCCACTTCCACTCTGGAATATCCAACCTCTGATGTAATCCACCTGGTCTCTGGTGCTCGTACTTGACCTGTTGATGTAGACATGTAATGTTTGACCCTCCTAGAGATTTTACATATTTTAGCGTTTAACAATTTAGTTTAGGTCTAATGTCATTATTTTAACTTGTTTTGACCCTTTTACTTTATTTTATCACAAAAATTGAAAAACAAAAACAAAAATAGTTTCATATATTTCTCTATTTAATTTAGGTATTAGGTATTTTTAAAAAAGATATTATTTTTAATCCATTTTTTATTTTAGTATAATCCTTGAAAATACCAAAAAATTATTTCATGTCATAATATAGTTGTTTTAATTAATTAGGATTGCTTTTACATTTTTTATGATATTACTTTAGGAATGAAATTAATATATTTCTTAATCAAAATTGCAAGGATTGTAATATTAAGGCCCAATCCGGATGGTCCGATACTTTACCCTAAATGAACCTACACTCTCTTCTTCTTCTACACCTTACACCCTAACACACACAGAACATCAGACCTCCCTAAGAACAAAAAACCTAGCTAGCCGCCGCCACCCTCTCAAACCTGCCGGAATTCGCCGCCGACCACCTTCACTCATCTCCAAACTCCCCCCCCTCTTCACCACCAAATCAACCAAGACCAATAACCCTAATCTCAAAAACCTTGAGAGACCCCACCCTCGTCTCCTCACTACCGCCACCGGCAGCGGCACCTCTCTGTCGCCTTCTCCCCTTCATCTCTTCTTCTTCTTCTTCACACCATCAAAACGAACCGCCGCCAACCCATCTCTCAACCACCATCTGCCGCCAGACAACCACCACTACACACACCACCCGTCTCCTCCATCCAGCCAAACAACCACCCTCTACATCTCCATCACCATCTACAGCCACCACCAAGCAGCAAACCGCACCCATCCCTCAAAAACAGTAAAGAAAACAAAACAAAAAACTGAAAACAGACAATCCAAAAAACAGAGTCGTTCGAGAACTCTGTTCATTTACATTTCAATATCACCACAAAACTTACCTAACTAATTCTCCTTCACACCAGCAGCAGAACCGGCAACCATTCGCACACACACGCACAATAAGGAGAGTTTTGGTTTGAGTCCGTTACCGTTTGTGAGGTTTGCCGAGTAATTTCCTTTTGCTGTTTGCCGTCTCTATTCGTGCTGAGATTTGCTCGATTTTGGCTTAAGGGTTGTGTATAATTTTTGAGTATCAAAGGAAATTTGATAACTCATTTTGAGGTTCATTTCTAACTTTGATCTCGCTTTAGATTATGCGCGTGTGCTCATGATTAATTTTGATGACATGAATGTTATTTGTTTGTTCTCTGTTTATAACTCGGCGGTTGATTTAATAGTTGATCTTCTTATTTTAATCCATAATTTCACTTGAGAACAACACTAAATCAGCTCACTAACTCATTAATAATGTGATATGGCCTAGTGACTAAACTTGATTTGAAAAGTTGTGTGGACTATATGATCTATTTGTGAGTTGATGTTGGGAATCAGATGAAAGTTAAAAAATGGATTTGCTATCATTTAGTTACTAGTAGAAACATTTCTATTTTGGTAAGTGTCTTTGAATGTCATTGTACAATTGAGAATTGGCATGGCTTTGTGAAGGAAATTTGATTAGAAACATAGAAGGTCTTGGGTTGGGTAAAAGCAAAGCAGATGCGGCTTGGTACCAAAATTGAACAAAAGTTTAGGATTAACATGTCTATTATTTTACTTACCCTTTTTCGAATGTCTGTTAGAAGCATGTTTAGGCCGACCACACCTGGGTAGGCAAACTTTTAGGATTTTGTTTGAATTTTCGAGGTAAGAGCTCGTTTCCCGTTAGTTTATTATGGTTTAATCAGGGGAATGCCCCAAAGAGTTTGTATATATTTTGTTCCGGGGAATGCCCCGTAGTATTCTGTAATTGGAGGCCGAAAGCAGAACTCGTAGTACTTTTATTCTTGTTTTATTTTTATTTTTATTTTTATTTTATCAGGTGGGGAAGACCTCGAGCCTCTTTTGATTGTTATTTTGTTGTTTTGTGTATTTTTCTTCAACTAGAATATGTTATAAAGCCAACTAGATCGAGTACACAACCGTGACTTTCACGGGACTCGGGAATTATATAACACCTTCTCCCTGAGTCAAATGAACCCCCTTACCCTGAATCTCTGGTGTAAACTGGTTTAAGAGTCAAATGTGTTTTGAAGGAAAATTACTATTTTAAAAAGGGTGACATGTCCCACCGAAATCAAATGTCAGGTGGCGACTCTGAAAAGTCTTTCAAAATACATTTTTTGTCACTTTCAAAAATTAAAAAACCCTTACGAACTTCACAAAATCTTTTTATTTATTTAAGAGGGTTTAGTGAGGTTTTGAAAAAAAGGGCGTGACATCTCCGGCGACTTTGCTGGGGACTTGCAGGTTCGAGCTAGTACTTGATCTTCTTGGCTTTTAGGATATTCAGTTGAGGTTTTTATGTGTTTTATTTCCTTTGTTCGATTTTTATTTTGTTTATATCATTTTAGTGTTTGCTAGTTGTTTATGTGGTTATTGTTTTTCTTTATGTGTTACCGCTTTATAACTGTCATCATATGCATAATCCTGAGTCAATTCTTTCTGCAACAAGTCTCGGAGTACGTGTCGCGTACACAAACTCTTTGTTGAGTCACCCTTATTTTAGGAGAGGGGGCCATAAGACGTATGGAGTGGGTGGAAAGCTTGAATAGCCATTATCGACCATACGCTCCCCCAAATTGCCTTGTTAGTGAACCTCAAAAGTAGGTCAGCGTTTAGGTCATTTTTATTTGCATTATATCATTACGACCTAGCGGAGTCCGGTCCTAAGTATTGTGCCCTTTGTAGGAAGCCTGTCCAAATTGTGTCAAATGGGCCTGCTGGCCCAAAAAGACATTCAATCATCCCTATGTGCTACATGTTGCATCTTTGAGGGTAGAAAGGTCATTTGGTGGACTAATATTTGGGGAAGAAGGGTGAAAAATAAAGCAAGTAAGGCTTAGTTATATTTTCTTTCACAACTTTTTCAAAAAAAAAAAAAGATAAAAAAAATTGAAAATGAGAAATCCAAATTTTTTTTACACTTTTCCATCATTTTCCAAAAATTAAAAAAAAAAAAGAGAAAAAGAAAATCCAATTTTTTTTTAGATGTTTCATCATTTTTCAAAAAGACAAAAAAATATGTTTTTCTAAATTTGTGTTTTTTAAAATTATCTTCCATATCCAATCTTCCCGAACTACGCAAATTTGATTCTCGTCTTTCGGGGCGGGATACGTAGGCAGCCCACATAGGGTCCGGTCTTCCTAGTGTGTCTTAGGTTCTTGGCTTTGCGGGGTTTTAGCCAAATCTTGCATGTTTAGCCACATTTGGCCACGTAGGCCATTTTTGCAGAATAGGGATGTTTTCTCGAAGTAGCTTGTTAATTTATGTCTTAGAGCGCTAAGTCAACAACAAGGAGTCCTCTCAGTTTTAAGGTCCATCCTTGTTGAATTTGCATTTCTAGCCACTTTTGTCCACATCGGCCATTCTTGCAAAATGGGGACATTTTCGCAAAGTGGTTCATGACCCGTGTCTCAGAACCCTGAGTTCGCAACTAAGTATCCTACTACCTTAAGGTCTGTCCTTTTTGAGTTTGCATCTTTAGCCACATAAGCCATTTTTGCAAAATGGATCACTTTTGCAAAGTAATTCTTAGGGCCATGATTGTTGCGAGTTTGAAGTCATATAAGCCTTAGTGAAGTATTTCCATGCCTTTGAGGTCTCCTTTGTTGAGTTTGCACTAGTAGCCACTGTTGTCCACGTACACCATTTTGCAAAAATAGCCCAATCATGCCTTGCATATGTCCAATAGAAGGTGTGGCACGAGAGATGGGAGAAAGAAATTGGTGATAATTAGAAAGAAAAAAGAGGAAGGAAACTGAGAAAGACAAGGAGTGCTAGAAAAGAAAGAAAATAGAAGATTGAAATGAACAAAATTGGGATGATGCCAAATGGCCTTGTGACCCTCGAAGTCATTTTAGAACCATTAATTATTGCTAGGTGCATTGCACGTAATGTGATATTTCTATCTGATAAATTCCCTAACGCTAACACGACAACTTTGTTCGATTTTTCTCTATTACCTTTATTCAATTTCAGGAAGGTGGTTAGTTTGTTGGCATCCTGGCACGTCATCCATACAACACTAGGTCAAAGCGCCAAACAGTCATAACAACCAAAGAAACAGACACAGGAGTTGTGGACCCGCCGAGGGAAATTGTTGAATCAGAATCGGAATTGAAAGAGGAGCTCAGAAGGGTAAAACATCAAATGGCAGAAATGTATCAGTCCTGGGTTAAAGGACACTCTCCACCTTCATTCCCTACCAACTATGCAGAAAACCCTACTTCCACTCCACCTGTAAAGACCCGACCGGTTGTTTTGAGCTCTAGCGCATTGTTTGGCAATTTGAGGCCATGAGAAGCTTTATTTCAGGTATTATGACTTGTAGGTGTGGTCGGGATTGAATTCCGAGAAGTTTAGAGTTAATTTGGAAAGAAATTTCTCATTTCGGAAGCCTTAAGTTGGAAGAATTGACTAAGATTGGAATTTTGAGTAAACTGCCTCGGAATCAAGATTTGAAAGATCCAGCAGGTTCGTATGATGATTTCGGACTTGGGTGTATGTTTGGATCGGGTTTTGGATAACCCGGGAGCGTTTCGGCATATATTGTGGAAGTCAGCATTTTAGAAGGAATTTCATAAGTCTGGGTTGAAAGACATTTTAGTGATATAGATGTCCATTTGGGATTCCGAGTCTAGAACAGCTCTGTATGATGATTCTGGAGTTGGAGGCACGATCTGAAGTGAATTCGGATGTCCGTAGGTTATTTTGAGGTCATTTGGCTAAAGATAGAAAATTTGAAGGTTTTTGAGAAATCCGACTGGAGGTGGAAACTTTGATATCGGGGTCGGAATGCAATTCCGAAAGTTGGAGCGGGTCCGTAATGTTGAATATGACTTGCATGCAAACTTTGGGGTCAATCAGATGTTATTTGATAGGTTTCGGCGTCGGATGTAGAAGTTTGAAATTTCTAAGTTCATAAAGATTGAATTGGAGAGCGATTCATTGTTTCGATGTTATTTGATATGGTTTGAGGCCTCGAGCAAGTTCGCATTATGTTTTGGAATAAGTTGGTGTAATTGGACGGGGTCCCCGGGGCCTCAGGTTGATTCCGAGTGGTTAACGGATCAAATTTGAAGTTGGAGAAAAAGATGAGGTTGTTGTCATCTGGTGTGACCGCACCTGCGAGGCTTGGCCGCAGGTGCGGAGTCGCAGGTGCGGCTTTGGCGCCGCAGGTGCGAGGTTTTGCTGGGTTGGCTAGGAGCACATGTGTGATTCAATTTCTGCACCTGCGAAGGCGCAGATGCGGACAATGGGGCGCAAGTGCGGATCCGGATGGAGGAGAAGGAAGCCGTTGGTGCGAGCTCTTGGGCGCACCTACGGAAGCGCAGGTGCGAAATGTGGACCGCATGTGCGGAAAAGGGGCCTGGGCAGATTGTTTAAAAATGGGAATTTGGCCGTTTCCTTCATTTCTCTCATTTGGTGTGGCGATTTTTGGGAGCTTCAAGGGAGGATTTTCGTCAAGCAACTCTAGGTAAGTGATTCCTTCCCCTTTTTGAGTTAAACACTTGTACATGGATTTAGACATGGAAATTAGTAGGAATTTGGGATTTTGAGGGGAAAACCTAGAATTTGCATTATGGATTATTACCACGAATTTGAGCATGAAATTAAGAGTAAATTGTATATTTGAGCTAGAAAGACTATGGGTAGAGTTGAGCTTCGAGAAATTTCGGAATCCAGGCACGTGGGCCCGAGGGAATTTTGGTCAATTCTTTGAGCGGAGTCGGAAATTTATATAATTTGAATTGTTACAAGTATTAGAGTGAATTGTTATTGGTTTGCCGTTATTTGACTAGTTTTGGGACGTTGTGCATCAATTGGAGTCGTCGGAAGGGCTTGGGAGCCGATTATGGAATTTTGGATCGAGGTAAGTCTCCTTTCTAACTTTGTGAGGGGGAATTGTCCTCATAGGTGAACTAATTAATTATGTGCTACCATTTGCGGGGGCTACGTACGTACGAGGTGACGGGAGTTCGTGCATAGCTACTATTATGCTTGTGTACGGGTAGTCTAGGACCCACTAGCACGCCTTACGTGTTGTACTTGTGATTTTGCCAATAATATTAGACTGTTAATACTAGAGAATTAGTAATTGGCTACCTAAGAAGGTTAGAGTTTACTTCTCTTAATCATTTAGAAAGAAAATCGATTCTTCCGTGGATAATTGTGTTCCTGACAAAGTTATAATATTTAAACATTATTAAACTTGGAAAATGAATTTCTAGAAATGATTTAAATACTATCTTCATGTTCATTTAAAGAGAATTTTATCATTTCCTTGAGAAACTGGTTTCCTGATAAGAATGCAGATTAATTATGTGAATATGTGTATATATGAGCACCTGCGTCGCATGGATGATTCGCGAGTAGGATAACTCTATTATTTATATATGACTGCGTCGCATGATCGATTTGCGAGCGGGGAGATAGATGCATCTATGGTTCGAGCCGTTCGACCCTTCGGCAATGCACATTTTATTATTGTTGGTCAGTGCCGTTCGACCCCCAGCATTTCTTGCGCATGATATTTACTGTGTACTTCCTGTAACCATTTCCTCCTTATTGGCTTGTGAATCTTGAATTTTTAACCGAAATGACAAGACTTAAAGTGTCATATGTGAAAGAAGTTGATATTTCTTATTCCTGATTTTATTAAATTGCCTATGATATTCATGCTTAGTGGATCACTTGATCATACCAAATTGACCCCTAGCAAGTGTCAAACTCGACCTCTCGTCACTACCTCTCTAAGGTTAGACAGGATACTTACTGAGTAAATGTTGTTTCGTACTCATGCTACACTTGCTGTGCATTTTTGTTGCACATGTACTTCCACAACTATATGGCTAACTTGGAGACTTAGACGAGCTGCATCACCCCGAGATGACCTGCAGCTAGCAGAGTCTTCCTCTATGTATTGTATTTTCATTTTAAATTCCTTGTCCAACTTGTATTTCGGACATGAATTGTAGTATCTGTATAAATTCTTAGAAGTTCGCTCATGCACTTGTGTCACCGGGTTCTGGGATGTGTTTGGGATTTAATTTAATAGACTGGATTGTTTATCTGCCGTATCTATTTAACGAATTTTATTCACTTCTTATGTAATAAAGTGAAAGGTAATGATTTCAAAAATGTTAAGATAAGAATATAATTCACTAATTAATGATTGGCTTGCCTGACAAGTGATGTCCGACGCCATCACGACCTTAATGGAAAGTGGGTCGTGACACCACCACTGTCTCAAGCCCAGATGCCCAATACAATTGACCTTTCCACAAAACACGTACCAGGCTTCACCTATTACAACTCCTACCCCGGCACTTCGTCCCAAAATTTTCATGTCCCATCAGCCAAAGCAACCTCATACCCTGCTTCAACATCTGCTCCTATTTTTTTACCCCTCCACAAGCCACCTTTCATCAATCCTCTAGTGAGCTCACGTTCCAAGCTCCAGATACCCAATATTATGCTACCGAACCCACTTTCAAAGTCCCAGACCCTTACTCCTGCACTCCTCACTTTGAGCCTCATGTTGAAACTGAGAAACCACCTAAGAAACCGGAGCAAGAGGAGATATTTAGGAAATTAAAGAGTCTGGAGAAATCATTGAGAAATATGCAAGGGTTAGGAAGCCAGGTGAGTGTGGCTTATAAGGATTTGTGTTTATTTCCTGATGTCCAGCTGCTTGTCGGGTTCAAGATGCCCAAGTTTGACTTGTATGACGGACATGGGAATCCTATGGCCCATCTGAGAGGTTATTGCAGTAAGATGAGAGGTGCCGGGGGGAAAAGATGAATTATTGATGGCATACTTCAGCCAGAGTCTGAGTGAGGCAGCTTTAGAATGGTACACCCGCCAGGACGCCAGCAGGTGGTACACATGGGACGATATAGCTCAGGCCTTTTCCTGGAACTTTCAGTACAATGTAGACATTGTCCCAGATCGCCTATCTCTGACCAAGGTGGAAAAGAGGCCTAATGAAAGCTTTATGGAATACGGGCCCAGATGGAGAGAGCAAGTTGCCCGAGTCAATCCTCCGATGGAAAAAGACGAGATAGTTGAATACTTTCTTCAAGCTCAAGAGCCTACTTACTTTGGGCATTTGATCTTAGTTGTGGGTAAGCCTTTTAATGATGTGGTAAAAATGGGAGAAATGGTAGAAGATGGGCTAAAGTCGAGCAAGATCATGAGCTATTCCACTTTAAAAGCCACAACACAAGCAGTTGACAACGACACAGGAAGCTTGTTGGGTCAGAAGGAACATGGTGATGTTGCCATGGTTGTCTCAGGATCTCGACCCCGACCCGAACCCCAAACCTATCCCCGAGCTCCACATAATCCACCTCAGTATTATCCTCCAAACAACATCTGGTCATCTGTCCAACCACTGGGTCACTCCTTATGGCGAGCACCAGCGCCACAAAATACTCGTTCGCCTTCACAACATTTCCGAGCACCCAATAACCCTAGAAAACAGGGGCATAGAGGGGAACAAAGGCAAAGAAATAGTTTCACTCCAATTGGAGAATCCTACACAAGCTTGTTTGACAAGTTGAAACATTCTGGCCTGATTAAGCCGCTCCTTGGCTATACGCCAGACCCATATGCAAAAGGTTTTGATCCTACTGTACGGTGCATGTACCACTCTAATGTCCAATGGAATAGCAATGAAGATTGTCGTGCTTTGAAAAGGGAAATAGAAAGAATGATTCAAGAAGGGATAATTGTGGTCCAAGGCAGTAATACCCCAAGTGTCACACATAATCCTCTACAAGTACATGACAACGCACAAATTGTTGGGATGGTTTGCAATGACAAAGGGTTGGTCAAAGGAGTCAATGAGCCACTTGATGAAGACAATGTGAATGAAGTTGGTGAAGGTCCCAACAACTTTGATGTGGAACTCATTGGCTAATATGTCGAGCTTGGTAATTGGAAAGGCACTCCTTTCTTGGCTAACAAGGGAGGAGTTTTGGTGATTTATTTTGTTGTCATTTCTGTTGTCCGGGTTATTTCAGGGTTGTAATCCGGATATTGTCTTGTGGATCAAACCTTTCTTCTTTTTATTTTGTCTAGTTCTCTTAGTTGTAGTAACTCGTCTAGTGTTATCTAGGATTGTTCCAGGGTTGTAACCCATGTCTATTTTGCTTGTTTTGTTCGAACTCTTTTCACCATCTGTCTAATGCAATCTCCTGTTTTCTGTTAGTTCTTGTCAGTTTTTGTTTAGGTCACTTTTCCCTTTATAGTTCTTTTTATGCTGACTCTGGTGACATGACATGCATGCATAATTCTCAGCCTGGTCTTGAAATTTAGTTTAATCATGAAGCAATGACATAGTTTGAATATGATAAAAAGATGCATTTGAGGAAATAAGTAAAGATTCACACATTCTAAGATAACCTGAAGCTTGAACTGAGTGAAACTAAGGCAGTTAGTCTGGGAAAGCAAGAGGTTGATAAGACCATACAACAAGGAAATGTCTCTCAAGCAGTTTGAGGTAGAACAGTCAGTGTTGAAATGCATTCTTCCACATCAAGATAAGGTTGAGTCAAGTCTGCTTCGAACTGGCAAGAGTTATTCATTGAAACAAAGGTATTGCCCATTGGCACTTTTTGTTTGTGTTGATGCTATCAATAGATACAATGTATGATTTCTTTGCTTATCTTCAATTTCACGCTTGTACTTGGCATTGTTAAAGATTGGTATGATAAAGGCATTTTATTCTGCTACCCAAACACTTTTATCTTTTTCTACCCCTTTTGAGCCTTATCTTGTTTTGTTTCATACCCCTCTTTTGGAATCAGAACTAGTGTTATGAACCAGAAAATAAAAAAAAGAAGAGAAAGAATAGAAAAAAAAAAGAGAAAAATAAGAAAAAGAAAGGCAAAGGAAAAAAAGAGAAAAAGAAAGAAAGATGAAAAAAGTCAGGTCAGATGTTGGAACTGCATTCGACCTGATTCCTTTTAAGGATACGTAGGCAGCCTCACTCTGAGGTTCGGTCCCATTAAAACAAAAATCCAAAAGAAATATATTTATAAAAAAAAAGAATTCCCAGACTCCAAGAAACTGGGGCAGAAGTTTTAACTTTGGCCAAAAGATCTGATTCCAAAAGCGAACCCTTTTATCTTAAAATATTTTGAGCCTTCATGCCACCCTTTCTTTTCAACTGTGTCCAAAAGCCTACATTACGGTCCAAAGAAAGACCTTCCGACCAATTTTTGAGGATGTAAAATCAAGTGTGTGGCAAAAGTATGATCTTCTTGCGTCATGGGTAATACATTGTTCTTAGCACAAAGAGAGAAAATGATAAATGTGAGAGTTTTATCGGTGAAAACCCGCATGGGCACTGTAAGGCGACAGTGAGTTGAGAAAAGAGAAAAATGAGATAGGCTTGATGGTGAAAACCCTTCAGGGCACTACAAGTCAACTGAGGATTGTGGATCAAATAGGACAATTGGAGCACTGAAGCCCAGTTTCACAACTTAGAGGCATAACAAGAGTTGAATACTAGATTCGCTTGACAGATCATGACTCTTAATCCAAAATGCATGTCATGGTCAGTGGATACTGGAGATGGCCTTCAAATCAGATTAGTTTCTACTTCGTTCTTTTTCCTAGGTAAATATTTTTTCTTGTTAGATACCATCTCTTCTCGTTTTTCTCCTTATTTGTTCCTCTTGTTTTGTTTGAGTCCCTTTTGATTCCATTTGGTTAGAATAAGTGAGAAATGACTTCAAAATTTGCTAGCAGCTTTCCAATTGCACAGAGTGGCATCTGTCTAGCACATCAAAGCGGCATAATTCAGGAAAGAACAATATGCGCATTGATTTGATAATAATCGATGTGCTTTGGAATTCATGAGAAATGCAAAGGTTCGGTAAATGTCAATTCATGAGCAATACATCGGGTATAAGGTATTGGGCTTGAACGGATCATAGGTGTTTTCATTGATAAGAGTTGACAGAGAAAGTGGTTAACCAATAACAAGCAAGGCCTTCCAAGTGGAAATCAAAGTTATCATGGCAAGTGAAGGAGCAAAATCCCTCAAGGTCAAGACCACAAACTAACCACCATGTTTAAACTCACAAGTTTTTCTTTGTCTGAAACAGGGATGAAGGCTATGTTCACATCAAAGCTTGAACTTTTCAGGTGTAATGCCCCAATTCTGCTTATACAAAGGTTATTGACAAGATCACACATCACCCCTAGGAGATGCACTTCCTAGTCTGGGTCTTTCAAATATATTTTTGTTTAGGAGATGCACTTCCTGAATTGAGATTCTATCCCTAGGAGACGCACTTCCTAGTTTGGTTCATTTAAGTTTCACCCCTAGGAGACGCACTTCCTAGTCTGGGTCTTTCAGGTTATATTTTGTTTTAGGAGACACACTTCCTAAATTTAGTTTCATCCCTAGGAGATACACTTCCTAGTTTGGATCATTGAAGTTTCACCCATAGGAGACGCACTTCCTAGTCCGAGTTTTCAAGTTATATTTTATTTTAGGAGACACACTTCCAAAATTGAGATTTTACCCCTAGGAAATGAGCTTCCTAGCTTTGGGTCATTTAAGTTCATTCCTAGGAGACGCACTTCCTAAATTGAAATATCGCCCTAGGAGACGCACTTCCTCATCTGGGTCTTTCAGGTTATATTTCTGTTTTAGGAGACGCACTTCCTAATTTGATATTTTACCCCTATGAGATGCACTTCCTAGTCTGGGTCTTTCAGGTTATATTTTTTTTAGGAGACGCACTTCCTAATTTGAGATTTTACCCCTAGGAGACGCACTTCCTAGGTTTTGGTTCAATTTAAGTTCATCCCTAGGAGACACACTTCCTAGTTTTGGGTCAGTTAAGTTCATTCCTAGGAGACACACTTCCTAGTTTGAGTCATTGAAGTTCACCCCTAGGAGACGCACTTCCTAGTCTGGGTCTTTTAAGTTATATTTTGTTTAAGAGACGCACTTCCTAAATAGAGTTGTTACCCCTAGGAGACGCACTTCCTAGTTTTGGGTCATTTAAGGTCATTCCTAGGAGACGCACTTCCTAATTTGAGTCATTGAAGTTTCACCCCTAGGAAACACACTTCCTAGTATGGGTCTTTCATAATATACCTTTAGGAGACGCACTTCCTAAATTGAAATATCGCCCTAGGAGACACACTTCCTCATTTGGGTCTTTCAGGTTATATTTATGTTTTAGGAGACGCACTTCCTAATTTGATATTTTACCCCTAGGAGACGCACTTCCTAGTCTGGGTATTTTAGGTTATATTTTGTTTAGGAGACGCACTTCCTAATTTGAGATTTTACCCCTAGGAGACGCACTTCCTAGTCTGGGTATTTTAGGTTATATTTTGTTTAGGAGACGCACTTCCTAATTTGAGATTTTACCCCTAGGAGACGCACTTCCTAGTTTTGGGTCATTTAAGTTCTTTCCTAGGAGACCCACTTCCTAGTTCGAGTCATTGAAGTTTCACCCCCTAGGAGACGTACTTCCCAGTTTTGGGTTATTTAAGTTCATTCATAGGAGACGCATTTCCTAGTTTGAATCATTGAAATCTCACCCCCTAGGAGACGCACTTCCTAGTCTGGGTCTTTCAGGATATACTTTTAGAAGACGCACTTCCTAAATCAAGATTTCACCCCCTAGGAGACGCACTCTAGTTTGGGTCTTTCAGGTTTTACTCTTAGCAGACGCACTTTCTAGTCAAACATTCTTGGTTTTCTCATAGAAGACGCATATCCTAGTCGAGTCTTTAGTTTACTCTTATCATTGCATCAATAGCACAACTGGTTTACAGTTTTTATAACAACTCACAAATCTCCCAAGTGCAAATTGGGGCAGAAAGTTTTGTTTGTTTTGTTGTTTTGATTGCAGGCACCCACCTGGAGAATGATGGAATTCATTTCAAAGTTATTTTAAATGCTCAAGTCAGTAGCAAGCGCCCACCTGAAGAACGAGGGAAGTCATTTCAGAATTCAATTCATGTGAGAAGTAGCGGAAGCTCGCAGCAAGAATGTGAGTCGACAATACAAGATGACTAATAGAAGTTGTCTCAATCTAAAATAAAAGAAGAAAAACAAAAAAAGAGATATCCAAGTGTAGGATCTGAGACAAGATATGGATTGCCCAAGACAAGACTGAGTCACGAGCTTTGCATGTCCCGTCGTAACCTGAAAAGCTGAAGAAGAATGAAGTAGCACCTACAACTAGCAAGCGTCAAGGTTCAAATCTAAAGTCTGCATGAAGACCATTCAAGACTCAAGATCAAGCTTCAGAAGACTTATAGATAGGAATCTTGTAACTCATAGCTGACAAGCTTAGTTAGTCTTTTTTAATTTTGATTTTGATGTAGTAACAGGGCCGCGGACCGGAACCTTGACGAAACGAAACCTCAATCGGTTCTCCACCTCGGTATACTCCATCACTCTTTATACTTATGAACTACACGTGCATGATTCCTTTATAGCCAAGGATATGTAGTCAACTCAAACATCAGGGCTCGATCACGTTCTCCTTTCTTTTAGTTTTGGTCTCTCTAAATAAGGGTCGGAACAAAAACCCTGTCTAGTCGTTCTTTGTCAGAAAACTTTTCGTGTTTCCAGTCAAGGAGGGGCAGCTGTAGATGTGTAATTTTTTACCCTTCCAGAGATTTTACACATTTTAGCGTTTAACAATTTAGTTTAGGTCTAATATCGTTATTTTAACTTGCTTTGACTCTTTTACTTTATTTTATCACAAAAGTTGAAAAATACAAAAATAGTTTCATATTTCTCTATTTAATTTAGGTATTAGGTATTTTTTAAAAAGATATTATTTTTTAATCCATTTTTCATTTTAGTATAATCCTTGAAAATACCAAAAGATTGTTTCATGTCATAATATAGTTGTTTTAATTAATTAGAATTGCTTTTATATTTTTTATGATATTACTTTAGGAATGAAATTAATATATTTCTTAATCAAAATTGCAAGGATTGTAAAATTAAGGCCCAATCTGGATGGCCCGATACTTTACCCTAAATGAACCTACACTCTCTTCTTCTTCTACACCTTACACCCTAACACACACAGAACATCAGACCTCCCTAAGAACAAAAAACATAGCCAGCCGCCGCCACCCTCTCAAACCTTCCGGAATCCGCCGCCGGCCACCCTCACTCATCTCCAACCCCCCCCCCCCCCCTACCACCCACACGAACCANCCCCCCCCCCCCCTTCACCACCAAATCAACCAAGACCAAGAACCCTAATATCAAAAATCATTAGAGACCCCACCCTCGTCTCCTCACTTCCGCCACCGGCAGCAGCACCTCTCTGTCGCCTCCTCCCCTTCATCTCTTCTTCTTCTTCACACCATCAAAACGAGCCTCCGCCCACCCATCTCCCAACCACCATCTGTCGCCGGACAACCACCGCCACACACACCACCCGTCGCCTCCAACCAGACAAACAACGACCCTCTTCATCTCCATCACCACCTACAGCCACCACTAATCAGCAAACCGCACCCATCCCTCAAAAAATTGTAAAGAAAACAAAAATAAATTGAAAATGAACAATCAAAAAAACAAATTCATTCGAGAACTCTGTTCATTTTCATTTCAATATCAATATAAAACCTCTCTGGCTAATTCTCCTTCACGCCAGCAGCAGAACCGGCAACCATTCGCACACACACGCACAATAAGGAGAGTTTTGGTTTGAGTCTGTCACCGTTTGTGAGGTTCGAGGTTCGCCGAGTAATTTCCTTTTGCTGTTTGTCGTCTCTGTTCATGCTGAGATTTTCTCGATTTTGGCTTAAGGGTTGTGTATAATGTCAGAGTATCAAAGGAAATTTGATAACTCCTTTTGAGGTTCATTTCTAACTTTGATCTCGCTTTAGATTATGCGCGTGTGCTCATGATTGATTTTTGATGACATGAATGCTATTTGTTTGTTCTCTGTTTATAACTCGGCAGTTGATTTAATAGTTGAGCTTCTTTTTTTAATCCATAATTTCACTTAAGAACAACACTAAATCAGCTCACTAACTCATTAATAATGTGATATGGCCTAGTGACTAAACTTGATTTGAAAAGCTGTGTGGACTATATGATCTATTTGTGAGTTGATGTTGGGAATCAGATGAAAGTTAAAAAATGGATTTGCTATCATTTAGTTACTAGTAGAAACATTTCTATTTTGGTAAGTGTCTTTGAATGTCATTGTACAATTGAGAATTGGCATGGCTTTGTGAAGGAAATTTGATTAGAAACATAGAAGGTCTTGGGTTGGGTAAAAGCAAAGCAGATGCGGCTTGGTACCAAAATTGAACAAAAGTTTGGGATTATCATGTATATTATTTTACTTACCCTTTTTTGAATGTCCGTTAGAAGCATGTTTAGGCCGACCACACCTGGGTAGGCAAACCGTTAGGATTTTGTTTGAATTTTCGAGGTAAGAGATCATTTCCCGTTAGTTTGTTATGGTTTCATCAGGGATTGCCCCGAAGAGTTTGTATATATTTTATTCCGGGGAATGCCCCGTAGTATTCTGTAATTGGAGGCCGAAAGCAGAACTCGTAGTACTTTTATTCTTGTTTAATTTTTATTTTTATTTTTATTTTTATTTTTATTTTATTAGGTGGGAAAGACCTCGAGCCTCTTTTAATCGTTATTTTTCTTTTTTGTGTATTTTGCCTCAACTAGAATATGTTATAAAGCCAACTAGATCGAGTACGCAACCGTGACTTTCACGGAACTCGGGGAATGTCTAACACCTTCTCCCCGAGTCAAATGAACCCCCTTACCTTGAATCTCTGGTGCAAACTGGTTTAAGAGTCAAATGTGTTTTGAAGGAAAATTACTATTTTTAAAATGGTGACCCGGCACACCGAAACCAAATATCAGGTGGCAACACTGAAAAGTCTTTCAAAATATAATTTTTTGTCACTTTCAAAAATTGAAAAACCCTTTCGAACTTCACAAAATCTTTTTATTTATTTAAGAGGGTTTAGTGAGGTTTTGAAAAAAAGGGGTGTGACAGCTGACAGTTGAGACACCGAGCTACAAATCCAACAATATCCTTCTTCATCCGCCTCCACCAATAGTGCTGCATCAGATCCTGATACATCTTCGCAGCACCCGAATGGATGGAATACCGCGAGTTGTGGGCCTCCTCAAGAATCAACTCTCGAAGCCCAACGAAATTAGGCACACATATCCGACCTTGAATCCTCATAACACCATCCTTACCAATAACCACATCTCTGGCATTACCTCACGGGACCCTATCCTGAAGAACGAGCAAGTGTGGGTCATCATACCGGCGTTCTCTAATACAGTCATAAAGAGAAGACATGGAGGCTACACAAGCCAATACCCGACGGGGCTCTGATAGATCCAATCTCACTAATTGACCCGCTAAGGCCTGAACATAAAGTGCTAATGGTCGCTCTACTGTAGGAAGATATGCTAGACTCCCCAAACTCTCTACTATGCGACTCAAGGCATCGGCCACCACATTGGCCTTCCACGGATGTTATAGGATAGTGATATCATAGTCTTTTAGAAGCTCCAACCATCTCATCTGACATAAATTCAAATCTTTTTGCTTAAATAAATGTTGAAGACTACGATGATCAGTAAAAACCTCACAACGAACCCCATACAAATAATGGTGTCAAATCATCAAGGCGTGAATAATGGCTGCTAGCTCGAGATCGTGCACTGGATAATTCTTCTCATGAGTCTTCAATTGGCGCGAGGCGTAGGCAATCACCCTACCCTCCTGCATCAGAACACAACCAATGCCTATACTCGAGGCATCACAATTCACAGTATAAGAACCTGAAGCTGATGGCAATACTAACACTGGAGCTGAGGTCAAAGAAGCCTTGAGCTTCTGAAAGCTCTCCTCACACTCGTCCGACCACCTGAACGGAGCACCCTTCTAGGTCAGTTTGGTCAAGGGCAAAGCAATAGAAGAAAACCCCTCCACAAAGCGACAGTAATACCCCGCCAAACCAAGAAAACTCCTAATCTCTGTAGCTGAGGACGGTCTGGGACAACTCTGCACCGCCTCTATCTTCTTCGGATCAACCTGAATACCCTCACTGGACACCACGTGCCGCAAGAAAGCTACTGAGCCAAGACAAAATTCACACTTGGATAACTTTGCATATAGCTTCTCCTCCCTTAATCTCTACAATACAACTCTCAAATGTTGACCATTCTCCTCCTGGCTACGAGAATATACCAGAATGTCGTCAATGAACACAATAACAAAGGAATCCAAATACGGCTGAAACACGTTGTTCATCAAATGCATGAACGTTGTTGGGGAATTGGTCAGCCCAAAAGACATCACCAAAAACTCATAATGACCATAACGAGTCCTAAAAACCGTCTTGGGAATATCTGAATTCTGGATCTTCAGCTGATGATACCCGGATCTCAAATCAATCTTAGAGAACACCCTAGGCCCCAAAAGTTGGTTAAACAAATCATCAATACGAGGCAAAAGATACTTATTCTTGATTATGACCTTGTGCAACTACCTGTAGTTAATACACATTCACATGGAACCATCTTTCTTCTTTAAAAATAACACTGGTGCACCCCAAGGTGACACACTAGACCGAATGAACCCCTTATCTAGGAGTTCCTGAAGTTGCTCTTTTGTGATGACCCAAGGGGTCATTTTATGAATATAGACCTAAATCTAGAGTTATGAGCCATAAAAATACTAATTTTAACTACCTCGATTTGCGTGCACAGTTCGGGCGTGAAACCAGAAAGTTTTTATGTGAAAATATGAGAAATAGTAATTTCTAGAGTTAAAATTTAGTTTTAGTTGACTTTGGTCAACATTTTTGGTAAACGGACCCAGATCTGTGTTCCGATGATCCCGGGAGGTCCGTAGTAAAATATGAGATTTGGGCGTATGCCCGAAATTGATTTCCGAGGTCCCTACCCTTAGAAAACCATTTTTGAAGAAAATTAATCTGCTGGTTAATTCAAGAAATAAAGAAATGAAACAATATGTGAAATTGATTATATCGGGCCCATATTCTGGTTTCGGAACCCGGAACAAGTTTGTTATGATATTTAAGTCCTATCTGTGAAATTTGATGAGAATCGGAGTTGATTTGATGTAATTCGGACATCCGGTTGAAAAGTTAGAAATTGAGTGTTCTTGAGGAAATCTTGAGTTTTGAGGTTAAATTTGTAGATTTTGATGTTATTTTGATGATTTGATCGCATTATCAAGTCCGTATGATATTTTTAGACTTGAGTGCATGTTTGGTTTGGAGCCCCAAGGGCTCGGGTAAGTTTCAGGTAGGCTACGGAGTGTCTAGACTTAGAAAAATTCCAAAACAACAAAACTCTTGTGATGACCCAAAAGGTCATCCTAAGTAATTCCAGCTAAATCTGTGTTCAGAGACCCCGAAAGCCTCTGTTAATCTCACCTCGATATGCGCGCGCAGCCCGGGCATGTAGCCGGGAAGCTTCTATGTGAAAATTTGATAAAAATGGAACTTTGAATTGAATAATTGAATAAAATTGACTTTGGTCAACATTTTTGGTAAACGGACCCGGACCCGTGTAGGAAAATATGGGACTTGGGCGTATGCCCGGAAGCGAATTCCGAGGTCCCAAGCCCGAGAAATAAATTTTTAAAGAAAATTATTTTCTGAAAATAATAAAGGATTTTGAAAATAAATTATTATGTGAAAACCGTGTTACCGGGCCCGTATTATGGTTTCGAAGCCCGGAACAGGTTTATTATATGTTATGTGACTTATCTGTGAAACTTGGTGCAAAACGGACTTGAAATGACATGATTCGGATTAAAATTGGATAAGTTAAGCTTTATGAAGTTTTAAGAAATTTCTATGAATTTTGAGGTTAATTTGTTGATTTTGATGATATTTTGATAATTTAAAAGCTTGAATAAGTCTGCAGGATGTATTGAGAGACGTGTGTTTTTGGTTTTGAGACCCGAGGGATCGGGTGAGTTTCGGGTAGCTAACGGGATGTGAAATGCATGAAAAATCTGGTGTTTTGATAATTTGCTGGTGTCTGGTGTAATACCCTTCGCGAACGCGGCCAAGGGCTCGCGAACGCGAAGGGTAATTATTGTGGCCTGGGATTTTACTGTAGAACGCGTAGAGAAAGATGCGAACGCGTAGAGAAAGACGCGAACGTGGAGCACTGGACAGTGCTTCTACGCGAACGCGTCCCCAGGGGTGCGAACGCGTAGTGTTAGGCAGGGGTCTGGGGGGGACTGGGTAGTTGTTCTTCGCGAACGCGGAAGGTTAGGGAGTCAGAACTTCGCGAACGCGTCCCTGGCTCCGCGAACGCGTAGGTCCCAGCAGCTAACGCTTCGCGAACGCGAAGGGTAATTTTGCCCAGTTATTAAAAATACCCCAAAACAGAATACCATACGGGAATATCACATTTTCAGCCTTCTTCTTCTCCTCCCACCCCCATTGACGATTCTCAAGCTAATTTCCCTCCATAAACACTTGGGTAAGTGATTCCAACTCTATTTTCTTCCATTTATCTTCAACAACCACTAGAATCTAGGCCTAAAATATGGAAATTAAGTAGAAATTAGGGGTTCTGGGTAGAGTTAGGTTTTGGGGAAAATTGGGTGATTCAACCTCAATTTGGGGTCGGATGTTAAAACTAATTACATATTTAAACTCGTGGGGTAATGGGTGAACGGGTTTTGGTCAGAACCTCGAGTTTAGACCACGTGGGCCCGGGGTCAAATTTCGGTAATTTTGGAAGAATGCTAGAAATTGAATATCTAGGCTATGGGATTGTGTTATTGAGTTTTTATTGATATTATTGAATTAATTATGCCTAGATATCGTTGTTTCGGAGTCGGATTATAAAGGAAAGACGGTCTTAGAGGGTTGATTGCTATACTTTGGACCGAGGTAAGTGTCTTGCCTAACTTTGGTGAGGGAATAGGTATTATTTGCTATGTGCTAAGTGATTATCATGTTCATTGCATAGGTGAGGTGACGAGTACCTATGCAATGTGTGTCAAGCATGCCCGTGAGTCTATTTTGATAGAAATTGCAGTATTTCTTCCATGTTTAGCATATTATGAGATTGTCTTTACTTGGTAATTTATTCTTGATTGAAAGTATTGGCTGTTGAGTTTGAGAAGTGTTTATACGAATAATAATACAAGTGTAGAGTATGCGATTGAGGTGATTAGTTATAGCTGAGACCCTTGTCGGACATTTCTTGAGCTACTAATTGATGTTTTCCCCTTGCCGGGTGTTTTGAACTGCTTATTTTCACTATGTTGTACTTCTTGCCATTTTATCTGTTATTGTTTGGTGAGGAAGAGATTAAAAGCACGAAGGGTGACGTCGTGCCATAATACTTGATTACATTGCATAGTGAGGAAGAGTGTAAAGCATGAAGGGTGATGTCGTGCTACGATTCATATTTATTATAAGCACGAAGGTTAATGTCGTACCGTGACTTTTATTGATTATAAGCACGAAGGTTAATGTTGTGCCATGATACATCATACATTTCATTGTGAGGAAGAGAGTAAAAGCACGAAGGGTGATGTCGTGCCATGATATTGATTACATTGCATTGTGAGGAAGAGAGTAAAAGCACGAAGGGTGATGCCGTGCCATTGTTTACTTTTCTGATATTTATACTTGCTTTGTGGGCTATTGTGTTAGATTGCCTCCCTTGTTTACTTCTATCTGTTAATTAGACTGCTTCACTTCACTTGTTTCCCCTTTACTGCTCCCGTATCCCTTACTTGTTTGCTTATCTCTTGTCTCGTATTATACTTGTTACCTGCTGTAGAATAGGACAGGTTATCGTTATTGTCAAGTCTAGCCTCGTCATTACTTCGGCCGAGGTTAGGCTCGGCACTTACTCAGTACATGGGGTCGGTTGTACTGATACTACACTGCACTTCTTTATGTTGTGCAGATCCCGCTCCGGACCCTGTGGACCGCTCTGAGGGAGTCACCTTCAGTCCACATTGAGCTTCAAGGTATACCACTGGCGTTCATGGACCCTGGAGTCTCTTCTGCTATTGCGTCCTATTGTCTTACTTCTATTTCAGTTCTAAAGACAATATTGTATTCCCTTTCAGACTTGTATTTAGTATTCTTATAGCTAGTCCGTGAGGTTGTGACACCCCGATTTTGGGATTTTGCGATATTGTTGTCTTTATTGTTTCATTATGCGTTTTGAAATATTATTTCTTTTCTGCTGTAAAACTTTTGAAGTGATTTGGGATGTTTCAGTAAAAGTTGAAAGTTCATGATTCGGGATATTCCAGTAAAGGTTTGAAGGTTAATGGATTTAAATACTGTTACATTGTTTGTAGATGTCAAATGTTGTGTATGTTGGCTTGTCTAGCGGGTTCAACGTTAGACGCAGTCACGGTCTGAAAGGTGGGATTTTGGGTCGTGACTACTCTAGTGTTGCATGCCTCTGATCTCGCATATGTGAGATCAGGCTTTGCATTTGCGAAGTCCAGGGCCAGCCTCAGATCTCGCAAATGCGAGATTTTGGGTCGCAAATGCGACATTTTTACCGCATTTGCGATAAACCCTGAAAATCACAGGGTTATTTTTTACGGGTTTTTCACTTATTTGTTAATTCTCTCAAACCCTAAACCTCTAAGGCGATTTTTCAAAGACCCAAACTTTTCCAAATCATTGGTAAGTGATCTCCAAATAATTCTTTTACTTTCTTAACAACTTTTAACAAGATTACAACCAAAATTCTAGAGTTTTCATGGTAAACATTGGGTTTTTGGGTAAAACTTAGGAATTTCAAAATTTGGGGATTTAGACCTCGAATTAAGGTCGGATTCCATTACCAGTTGCATATTCGGTCTCGGGAGATTGGGTAAACAGATTTTGATCCGAACCTCGAGTTTAGACCAAGCGGGTCCGGGGTCGATTTTTGTATTTTGGTAAGAAAACATAGGGAAGCCATAGTTTGTCAATAAAGTTGATTCCTTTAGGCTATGATGACATTGAACCAATTGTGATTAGATACGAGCGGATTAGAAGCAAATTCTAAAGGAAAGGCAGTGCTAGAGTAGTGGATTGCTTGTGAGATCGAGGTAAGTGCTTGGTTTTACCTTGAATCGAGAGAATAGGAATCCCCAACTTGACTGTTATGTGAAATTACTTGTGTGTGGTGTATAGGTGAGGTGACGAGTACCTATGCACTACCAAATTGTTGTTTAACATGATCCTTTCCCCGTTTCCAATTATTTTCTTTCTGGCTTAATTGTTTTATGATCATCGAGGTTTACATGGCTATTTCGTTTCATTAAATTATTGTCAAGTACTGTCTCAAGTATGTTAAAAGTGTTGGTTATTCCCTTGGTTTTGTTATGATACTTAATGATTGAGCTGGATGACAGTGTTACGATATTTACATATGTTCTGGTTGGTTTTATTATGAAATGATACTTGATAAAGTTTATGAATTATACTGTTTTCTATTTACAATTGTTGATACAAAAATATTGTGAAAGGCTTTGCCTGAATTGTGAAAGTTTTCATAAATAAATAAATTGATATGATATGTATAGTGGGAGTGGGTTGCACGCCGCAACAAGGAGTGATAAGGGTGGACAGGTGGGATCGGGTTGCACGCCGCAACAAGTGTAATTAGGGTGATATATATGAAGGTGTAAGAAGGGTGGACAAGTGGGAGCGGGTTGCACGCTGCAACAAAGAGCAATAAGGGAGGACACATATGTTTTACTGGTTTTTCCAAGAAAAAGTCAAGATTTGAAAAATTACTGTTTCACTCTACTATTTTACGTATTTTACACTTACTTTTATTTTAAAAGTCAAAATTTGGAGTTTTGGAAATTTATATGAGAATTTGGTTATAGTTGAGGCCTGGAAAAAGGTAACTGAGTTATTTTATTTATTGTTACAGTTTATTTTTCTTGTTTTGTTTAGAATTGTTTTCTTGCTTTGTTATATCTATATTGTTAAAGGTTACGTTACATTGCCCCGCCTTAGTTTCGTCACTACTTCGTCGAGGTTAGGCTCGACACTTACTTAGTACATGGGGTCGGTTGTACTGATACTACACTATACACTCTTTTGTGCATATCCAGGTACTGGCCAGCGTTAGGAGATCTTAGTAGCCGACATCATCATTCGGAGACACGAGGTAGATCTGCTAGCGTTCGCAGATTCCTGGAGTCTTCTCCTAATTTTATAGACACTGTTTTATTATATTCGAAACAAATATATTAATTCTTTCAGCCCATTATTTGTAGTATTCTTAGTGGTTCGTGAATTGTGATACCAGACCCTGGGGTAGCCTTATAGTTATATAATTAGTTCGTGGCTCGACTTAATTATTCATTTATTAATTTATTCGTGGATTTATGCATTGGAATTAATAAATTTAGTTACTTTTGAATAGTTCTGTTATGATTAAATAGACTTTGATGGAAATAAATTAAATAAGTTCTAACATTGGCTTGCCTAGCAAGGTGGTGTTAGGCGCCATCACGATCCCTAAGGTTGGAAATTTAGGTCGTGACATCTTTCATATCCTTCAACTCTGTCGGTGTCATACGATACGGTGGAATAGAAATAGTCTAAGTTCCCCGTGCAAAATCAATACCGAAATCAATATCCCTGTCATGTGGCATGCCTGGCTGGTCTGCAGGAAACACGTCCGGAAAATCACGGCCTACAGGAACAAAATCAATAGTGGGAATCTCAACACTAACATCCCTCACAAAAGCCAAATAAGACAAACACCTTTAAGCTACCATACGCTGGGCCTTCAGATATGAAATCACTCTACTAGGCACATACTCAATAGAACCTCTCCACTCCACTCTCGGAAATCTCGGCATAGCTAAGGTCACGGTCTTAGCGTAACATCAAGAATAGCATGACACGGAGATAGCCAATCCATGCCCAATATCACATCAAAGTAAACCATGCTAAGTAATAACAGATCCACTCAGGTCTCCAGACCCCCAATAGATATCACATGTGACCGATACACATGGTCCACAAAAATAGTATCGCCCACCGGAGTCGAAACATGAACAGATGTAACTAAGGACTCACAGGGCACATCCCGAAAATAGGCAAAATATGATGAAACATAGGAATACGTGGAACCAGGATCAAATAAGACCGAAGCATCTTGGTGACAAACTGAAACAATACATGTAATCACTGCGTCTGAGGACATAGTATCTGGTCTGCTAGAAGTGCATAAATACGAGGCTGACATCCACCTAGTCGACCTCTCGCTGCCTGACCCCCACCCCTAGCCTCCTGGGCGGGTGGTGAAGTGACTGGACCTGAAGTCGAGGGCAGTCTCCTCTACTGAGATGGACCCTCAAGAAGACGAGGAAACTACCTCCTCATATGCCCGAACTCCCCACACTCATAACAACTCCCTGGTGCGGGAGACGGGGACTGAAAGGAACCTCTGGCACCATGATAACCACTAGAGGAACCATTCATAGAGGAACCCTGAACCGATGGTGCTCGAAATGAACTCTAGGCTGGAAGAGCACTGAATGAAGAGCGGCCCGGATGAGAGTTGCGGGAACTATGCCCCGATGATGCACCACTGTAAGCTAGGGGAACCTGATGAGGAGGCCTAAATGGGCGGCCTCTGTTATGCTGAAACTGACCCCTGGAAGGAGCACTGCTAAAACTACCAGATCCTCGAGGCCTCTTGGCCTCCCTCTCCTCTCGCTCCTAGCGGTGAACTGACTCAATGTCCCGGGCAATATCAACAACCTACTAAAAAGTAGCACATGATACCCTCTCTCTGGTCATCACAATACGAAGTTGATAAGTGAGGTCACCCACGAACCTCCTGATCCTATCTCTCTCAGTGGGGACCAACTCTGTAGCATGATGTGCTAGCTCTGAAAACCTCATCTCATATTGCGTCATTGACAACTCATCCTGACTCATCTGCTCAAACTGCCTATGCAGCTCCTCTCTACGGGATTATGGAACATACTTCTCTAAAAAGAGAGTGGAAAACTGCTGCCAAGTAAGGGGTGCTGCACCAACAGGCCTACGCCTCTTATAAGACTCCCACCAAGTAAAAGCAGCTCCTCAGAACTGGAAGGTGGTAAATGAGACCCCACTAATCTCCAATATCCCTGCAGTACGAAGCATCCTTTGACACTTGCCCAAGAAACCCTAGGCATCCTCGCCCTCATCACCATTGTATGTCGGAGGCTGAAGTCTACCAAATCTCTCCAACATACACTGCTCATTGTCAGCCATAAGTGGAACCACAAAACCTTGAGCTGGCGCAATCGGCTGGGTTAGGGCATCCCCCGGTGTCTGAAGTCCCTGAATGACCTGCTCAGGTGTACGGGTAGCAGGAGTTTGAGTGCCTCCCCCGGCCTGAGAAGTAGCGACTGTAGCAGAAACAATGACTGTCTGTGCAAGATTGGTGCACACGGTCAGAATATGGGCCAAAGTCTCCTGAAGACCCGGAATCACAATAGGTATTGCAGGTGCCTGGGCTGGTCCCGCTAGAACATCCACGACGGTGACCTGATCCGGAATAACATGTGGGTCTACGGGTACTGCCCCAGCTACTGTGCGGGTTGCACCCCTACCTCTGCCACGGCCTCGACCCCTCCTAGTCCTAACTGGTGGATGATCATCATGTCCGGTAGAGCGTGTCCTCACCATCTGTGAGAGAATGAAACAACAGATGTTTAGTTTTCCAGAATCAACAGATTCGCACGACAGAATTCAAGATTGTGAGATTTTTCCTAAAGGTTCTGTAGCCTCTCGAAGATAATTACAGGCGTCTCTGTACCGATCCGTAAGACTCTACTAAATCTGCTCATGACTGGTGAGTCCTGTGTAACCTAGGCTCTGATACCAACTTGTCACGACCCCAAATCTAAACAAGTCGTGATGGCGCCTATCGTGATACTAGGCTAGCCAATTTACTGAGTATAACATTAGGGATTTTTCATTTAATATAAAACTATCCGATATTTCATAATTAATCCCGCTTTTAAGCATTTGAAAATAATAAAAGTGATCAAAACATCTAAACACAACCCCAACACCTGGAGTCAACCGTCATGAGCATCTACGAAGTGATACAATCTGATACTATTTCACTACCACAAACAAGTCTAGGAAAAATAGATAAAATGACAGAATAGGAAGGAGAAAGGGGCATGCTGCGGATGCCAAACAGCTACCTCAATATCTTCGAAAAGAAACTCTAAAGAGAGAGAGTAAACCAGCTATCGCTCAGTCCCGGTATCCGAATCTGCACACAAGGTGCAGGGAGTAACGTGAGTAAGCCAATTCAGTACGTAACAATTATAACTAAAGACTTGAGTGCAGTGACGAGCATTTAAAATCATGTAAATTCATATAATAAGTACCAGTGGAAATAAATAAAACAAGTCAGGGATCTATATTTCAAAGTATTTCACAAAAACTCCCGTTTTCCATCTAAAATCTCGTATAAAACATTTTGTTCAACAATTTCATTAGAGGCTTAGTGTAAGAAAGAGTGAAAACAATAGTTTCATAATTATATCAGCCCCTCGGGCATAGTGTCACTCACAAATAAATCCTCTGGGGCAAGCCTCTCAGTCACTCGTGACTCTACCCTCCTAAATCAATGCTCACACTCAGCACTCTCACTTAACAGGTACCATATAATAACCGTTGCGGCGTGCATCCCGAGCCATAAATAGTCGACTAGGCTCATTGGGGGTGTACAGACTCCAGAGGGGCTCCTACAGCCCAAGCTCTACATCGATGCGGCGTGCATCCCGATCCATATATATATATATATATATATGGATCGGG